>PVIJ01004633.1:0-74616 GCA_004024925.1 Scalopus aquaticus
TGGGAAGGAAAAGGGCACAAAATGGAATAGAAAAGAACACAAGGGACCATGAAGATGGATCACTGGTGAATTGGTGGTGGGCTACCCAAGGGGAATACAAAATGTAAAAGACATAAATAACAATAAAAATATGTATTTATAAAAAAAATTTAAAAAAAATAAAATCTCAAAAAAAAATTCTAGTATGTTGCAGAATAGAAAACAGGCATTAGTGCAGGTTAGCTTCTGACTAAAACAATGGTTAACTTTCTGTATTGTTACAAATCATCCTTTGGGGATTGGTGGTGTCATTCTTTTAAGCCAGCAAATAAAACAGAAGCACACAGCCTTGTGCAGTATGGCAAATTACCTTTCTTTCTGCCCTCCACCCCCACATACTTCTGATGGAGGTATTGAAGGCAACACAGTAAGTCCTCACTTTAGGTTGTCAATATGTTCTTGAAAACTGCAGCTTTAAGTGAAGTGATGTATAATGAAACCATGTCCTCAAATAACCTAGTTTTATGTACTGACGGCTGTGATTTCTTTTTCTCATCAACTTTATAACAAAACAATGTTGAATGAAATGACATTATTCCAGAACCTGCTGTATTACATTAGAGAATGGGTCACAGATTTGATACAGCACATATATATATGTTGCAGATGGAGTCCTCAGAAAACAACATATTAAAGACACCAGGCAATTAGATGGAAAACTGTTCAAAAGATCACAGATGTTTTATTTGTGTATTGTTGCGGGAAGCTAGTGAAAGCAGCTTTAGAATACCTTAATTTTAAAAAGGAACTAAAGTTTGGTGTTACATAGGTACACTACTGATGTTAAAGTTAACTTAAATATTTTTATAGTAAGTCATTTGAGTACTTAAAAAATTTTAAGATACCTTTCTCAGACTTGTAACACTTTTATTTTTTAATGCCACTTTATTTTTATTTAATTTTTTTTCAAGACCTTCAAAATATCCATTACCAATACATTCCTTTAGTTTTAACACACACCTTATTTTACTTGCATTTAGTTATTACATCCTTGTTTTTAATCTCTAGATTGTAAGACGGTGTAATAGCTGCTATACTATCATCCCTTTAGACTAGACAATTTACATATAAGTATATAGTTTTAATGTTTTTTTTTTAGGTGAGATGATTTTAGTTCCCTCACAATAAGGAGCAAAAAGTAAGCCTGAAAATTTAGTACTTTTTAGATAAAATGACTTTAGATAGTTAATGAATTTTTATCATGAAATCTAGCGAAACCTTAGTTTTATAAGAGATTTGGTCATTGCTTAAATAATGATAAAAGGAGCAAATTGAAGGTGGAGATATCAATTGTGGCTTTAGTTCTTTTTTAGGACTGGAATTTTAAATTAATTGCAGAGTTGCAAATGTAACAATCCCATATACCAAGTTTTTTCTTAGGCAAGCACTAGAGAGATTGATAAAAGCAAGAAAAATCAGAGACTTAATATATATTGTTTGTATACTTGTGAGAGATTCACTATGGCTGAGTAGCTAATCCAGGTGGTAGCTTTTCAATGACACCTTGAATTCCTTAGCTAGGGGAGGAAAGAAGTCAGGGAGACACCAGGCAATTAGAAGCAACACTGTTCGAAAGATCAGATGTTTTATTTGTATATGGCATGTAATATGACAGGTAAAAAATTCTTAGAATTATTACTTAAAAATGCCAAGGCCTGCTGGACTATTCTGATTTCCACTAGCGGTATGTTTAGTAAATTGTTAAGAACCCAAGGACTAAGGCCTCCCTGGTGGCGCAAGGGGTTAAGTCTCAGCGCTATCAAGGTATCCCTAGTCACTTCATGAGTTTGATCAGCCAGGGAGCTAACCCACATATGGTGCAGCAGACCTCTCCTGTCTTGCCCACTGCTCCCCTCAGCAGTATTATGTCAGTCAATCCACCTATTCTGCTCACCGCTCTCTCTGGTGAATCCTCTCATCCTCCCCGCCAAACCTCTCGCCTACACCCCAGCTCCAGTATGCATAAATACATAAATCTTAAAAAGAAAAAAGAACCCAAGGATTAAGTCAGCATTACTCCAATTGTTTGGTCTCAAATCCCATTCACCCTCTTTAAAGTTGTTGAGGATTACAAAAAAGTTTTGTTAATGTAGGTAATTTTATTCATATTTACTATATTATAAATTAACAATGAGAAGTTTTAAGGAATATTTATTCATTTAAATAACAACCATTAACATGTTCATGTAATTAAATTTTTCTTAATAACTATATTTTGCCAAAAAATATACTAACAGTGACATTGTCATTTGTACAAATTTTTTTTTAAGATTTTATTTATTTATGCATACAAGCTGAGTACAGGCCAGAGGCGTGGGGCGGTGAGAGGGTTCACCAGAGACAGAGTGGAGAGCAGAACAGGCAGATTGACGGAAACACACTGCTGAGGGGAGCAGCAGGCGAGGCAGTAGAGGTCTGCCGTGCCATGTGGGAATCTCCCAGGCTGGGCATTGAACTCACGTTGCCGCTGCCAACAGCTCCACAGTGCAGCGCTCAACTGCTGCGCCACCAGGGAGGCACTGTACAAATTTCTTCATCAGATTTAACAGAAGATAGCTAGCTAGGTCTTTATGTCAGCTTTTACAATAGTTTGTGATCTATTCTGGCTGAGGTATTTGAAAGAAACCTATGTTCATACAGATAACACTAGTCAACAAATTTTTACAAAAGTCATGTTACTGAAATAAAATTAGTCATTTCCTATCAATTTGTGTGTGCTCAACACGAATATGACAGTCAAATTCTAATTTTGGCTCTAAGGTTTTTTTTTGTAATCTGCAATAAATTGATGTTTACATCACGAAATACATGCCAATAATAGGCCTATGGTTAACACCTGTAAAAAAATCAAGTCATAGACTACTTCTTAGATTTCTTTGCTTGTCTCTTGTACAGCAGTTCAGTAATAGAATAGGTGGAAGAGGGTTTCCATTGTGCAAAAGCACAGCCTTAACACTTTGTGTGCCAGTGCCCTTTAAATTTACCAGACCTTGGGGCCGGCCATTTTCTGTGCCACCGCATGAAAGGTATAAGCATTCAATAAAACACACACAACTCCTGAACTAGTGGATATTAAAAAAAACTGTAATATCTCTCATAAAACACCTTACACTTTCACCAAAACAATGTGTAAAGCTTCTAGACTGAGTACGATCAAAGAAATAGCTCCTAGTAGTTCCAAATAAATCCACCGTGGCATGAAAAACTGAAGACTAGATGAACACGTATTAATACGTGAGCGGCCACCTGATACTGGTGACAAAAAACATGTACTAATACATGAGCGGACCACAAAGTTTTAAGACTCAGTTTCGAAGAGTCTAGAAATAGTCTCCATTCTTGTGGGTCATGAGTGATTTCTAAGGCATTCATGAGGCCCTCAATATTGGAACACAACAGAGTACTTTCCTTGCTTAAGAAAGGCTCCAACTGCTGGTGGCGCTTTTGATATAAAGTAATTGTGACATCTTCTTCTAGAAGATTCCATTGTTGGACTCTTGATCCTAGCAATTCTGCCTTGTTCTTGGAATAGTCCAAATCACGAACCAGGTCATTTAGTTCTTCCTGTGTTAGTCTGTGAGGGGTTGATGATGCACCACAGTGAAAATCTGGATCACTGCATGCTGATGGAACAGGGGAAGAACAGGTCAGCTTACCCTTGTCCTTATTAGATGAATCAAGAGAATATTCTGCTGAAGGTTCTGGAATAGGAAATCTTCCCCATGTGGAACTGGTCTCATTGCAGATGGAATGTTTGGGTAGACTATTCTCAACTTCTTTTGCTTTGTTAATTCCACCAGAAAGAGGAAGAACCAAGCAGAAGGAACAGTCTTTTATGTGGTTGCTTGGCTCTCTCCACACCATGGGGAGTGCCAACGGCATGGATGGTCTTTTGCCATTGAACCACTGTGAAAGCTGTGTTGTCCATGTAGTACAGCATATATGTGGGGCCCAAGGCTTGTCTTGGTCACCAACCTTGCATCTGAAGTAAAGATGATAAGCCGCCTTCACTTGAGAAGTGATAGTTTTCTTCTGGTTGGCAAATGTCACTTTCCCGCAAATACAGCAGAAATTGTCCACACTATTAACACACTTTCGAGGCATTACTGTTCTGTATTGTGCCTAAATGGATAAAATAATAACAGTTCCTTTTTTTAAGATGTATTTATTTATGCATACAAGCTGGGGTACAGGCCAGAGGTGTGGGGCACTGAGAGGGTTCACCAGAGTGGGGAGCAGCACAGGCAGATCGACAGAAATACACTGCTGAGGAGGGGAGCAGCGGGCGCGGCAGGACAGGTCTGCCGAGCCATGTGGGAGTCTCCCCGGCCAGGAGTCAAACTCGCGTTGCCACTGCCAACAGCTTCACCGTGCAACACTTAACTGCTGTGCCACTGGGGAGGCCCTAAAATAATAACAGTTCTATGGAACAGTAGCTTCAACTGTCTCGCATTAAGTCTGAAATATTTTCAATGCTCAACCTTTCCAACAGGGCTTTATATAGTGCACTGCTGACATCAGCTTACTTCAGCAGCCGCCTGGAAGTAGCATTGCATTGCATCAGAAAATGATGCAACCAACTTTGGATGATGTGTGCATGATGGTATTACGCAGTGCGATGCAATATTACATCATTCCAGGCTGATTTAGGATGTTGTTGCAGTCCTACTGGATAAATTTACACAGTGAAACACATAAAATGAATTACATGAAATATCTTCAAAATGAAAGCTAACAAATTTTTTCAGGGTTATATTCATGTTCAGCACACCAAGATACTACAGATCAGGGCCTTTTTAAGTCAGTAACGATCTCACTGTTGACCAGTGTAACCATTCAGAAAATCAACATATGTTTTAAGAGCATTCCAAATAATTGTAGATATTATTCTTCAATTACACTAAAACTTAACAAGGGGAAGTTTTTAAATGTTGGGTGCAAAATAGAATTTGATACCATTTGTACTGGGTTCAATGAAAATCCATCTTGCATATTGAATGGATCCTTTACTCATGCATTGCTTCCATTATACCATGCACTGATCATTTGGAAAGTACTGTTTCATTGAGTTATACAGATCTTATAAAAGGTGACTTGTTTCAAGATTATAAAATATAAAAAAAACATGGCTGTTAATGTCATCACTGGTGTCATCAGTAAAATGTATGTATTGGGTAGCTGTCAAGCTCAATGGTGGATAAAGTTTTACAAATTTTTTTAAAGATTTATTTTTTATTTATACATACAAGCTGGGGTACAGGCCAGAGGCGTGGGGAGGCGAGAGGGTTCACCAGAGACAGAGCGGGGAGCAGAACAGGCAGATCAGAAATACACTGCTGAGGGGAGCAGCAGGCAAAGCAGGAGAGGTCTGCCGCACCATGTGGGATTCTCCCTGGCCGGACGTCAAACTCGTGTCGCCACTGCCGACAGCTCCACAGTGCAGCACTTAACTGCTGCGCCACCAGGGAGGCCCAAGTTTTACAAAATTCTAATTTGTGCCTGTACATTTAAATTGTAACATTAGCCACATATGCTGTGAAGTTGTTTTCCTTGAAAAGACAGGTTCACTTAGTTAATTTTTGAGAAGAGTTTTTCCAAACACCCAAGTCTGATAAGGTGTTGTATTCCTTTCATGTTAAAGAAGTTGTTTGAAAAAGCAGCAGTTCAGCTCACAATTCAGTCATGTAAGTACTTATCCTCCAGACAACCACGTACTTTGGTGCGCTGCAGAACTGCTTTATGCCTACTTCCCATCTCATCACACAAAATATACAAATAAAGTTGGATATGACAGGTAAGAGATTTAATAAAGGTATTCTCCCTGATTCATCAGGGATATTCTTAAGTGTAAGTGACTTTTCTTTTCTTACTGAAAATGCATGGAGATAAGAGTATACAATTAATAGCATTTGGTGCTTCTGTCTTAATTTGTACTAAATTGCCAGCAGATTTTTCCCACCGTATTGCTTTTATGCCATTTTATATCGGGGTGCCCTGTAACAATCCAAGCCAATGTCAGCACAGTGAATACAGCAAATAACGTCTACATGTTATTATGAAAATTAGTTTTGACCTCATGGACCCCTGAAGGAATCTCAACGGCCAGTAGTCTCAGATCATTCTGAAAACTATTGGGCTAGATCAATGATCCTCAAACTTTAATGTGCATGATAATTACCTGGGAAAGTTGTTAAAACATTGAGCTCCCTGGGCCCCATTCCCTGATTATGTCTGGGGTGGGGCTTGGGAATCTGCAGGTTTAACAAGTTCTGTGGGTTATTTTGCTGCATGTGGTCTGTGGCCTTTTAGAAACATTGGGCTGGAGTTTGACTACAGTTTGACTGATGTTATGGTCAACATGTTTCACAATAGTGGTCTAGTCGCTCTGGCTAGATCAATGCTAATCCTTTATCACACATAGAAAAACTCTGTCAATAAAATTATTTTGTTTTTAATCAGTAAGTATACTTCACATAGAGAAGTCTGAAAATGGACACATCAGAGACAGGCCTATTTATCACTGTATCTACATCTTTTAGAATGCCTGGCATATAACGCAAGTCAAATGTCTGATGGATGCAACTTTAAGCATGCTATATTTAGTTATTAGTTGTAATTTTAATGATTCAATCTGCAAATGAACTCATCCTTAAAGATAATTGTGGTGAGCAGAGTCTAAGGTACGTCTCCTCGCATCATTCAAAGATGGCATATCTTGACAGGACATGTCTGCCTACAGCAAGAGCATATCATGTACACACAGATAAAAAGTTAAACACTAATCCCACTCTATAAACCTTGGGTTTAGTGTGACACTTACTGTCACAATGCTGATTCCATGGAAATTACCATTGCTAGAACAGCAGTAATGGTGGCAATAATTTCTCCAGCCTAAGAATTAACTACACCTGTTTCACACTTACACCAGGAGCGAGGACACATGCCATTTTCACTCCAAACTCATGTTAGAACCAAGTCTTCCTGGTTTACTAGGAGACTGGTTGTTTGTGGACTTAGAAGGATGTTCAGAGGGCGTAAGTCTTGAAGCGGTTGGAATAAGATGTGGATACACACAACCTTAAATTTGTGCTGATACTGAGGAAAAGACAATGATATGCTACTACAAGGTCAGGCAGAGACTGTAATATATACATATGTTATTTAATTAATAGGGTATTCTGCAATTATATTCAAATGTTTATGCTAAAGCCTTCTTTTATTCTCATAGTTTCTGTTTGGGGGCAGTAAGGTTTATAAAAATCAGGTTGAATATTTCTTTTTGCTATTTCTTAATGTTTCTGGACGAATGTAGTAAGCTCCGCAGCATCAATGTATATTCAATCCTGGGGCCTCCCTGGTGGTGCAACGGGTCAAATCTCAGCACTGTGAAGCTACTAGCAGCTACTGCAGCACAAGTTTGATCCCCAGCCAGGGAGCTTCCCACATGGAGCAGCAGACCTCTCCTGGCTCGCCCACGGCTCCCCTCAGCAGTGTACTTTAGTCGATCTGCCTGTTATGCTCCCCACTCTGTCTCTGGTGAATCCTCTCACCAACCCACACCTCTGGCCTATACCCCAGATTGTATGCATAAATGAATAAATCTTTAAAAATATATATATATATATATATTCAGTCCTTTAGGATAACAAATTGTACAATAGCCAGAGCTTTTCAGAATCTGATTAGATAAAACTACTTGATGGTGGAAGATGAAGCAACTTTCGACTAACAAGATATACACTACATGTTCAAAACAATTAGGAAGGTATTTGTTGGGTAATAAAAAGGGGTAAATAGATTTTGGGGTTTCAGGGAAAGAAAACTTACACACATGAACATTAGAAAGTATGGTGATTCTATTTGCCCTTGTATTTGTCAGTTCTGTTTTCCTGTAATGTGAAACCTTGGGAAGAATTCCACTGAACAAATTGTTGCTGTGTCTAGGGGGAAAATATGACCCCCAAACTAGGCCATAGGCTAAACTTACAATGAAACTGGGACATGGCCTCCTCCACTTGCCACTTTATCCTCAACTTTTCAGCCAGGTGAAACTAGTACAAGAATGCATGTACGGGACTTAGATTCTGTACTTTAAATTTTGCCCAAATCTACAGTCCCATTTTTGTATAGATAAAAAAAAAGCCCTACCCAAAAGCCCTACCTAAAGTGATACATGAGCGCTGGGCTAAAATACATTATTAGCTAAGAAAATGCACTAAAGAAAGAACTGTGAGCTCCCTAGAAGGGAAGGACCACGTCACTATTCAGCTGCTCTGCTCTCTCCTCTCCTACCACAGCGTCTAGCACAGCACTCTCATTAAAGGGGTATTCAAACTTTGATTGAAATTGAAACCTCTTTTTTGTGCACCTTCTCTTCAGGTGTAGCTAGTAACAGGAGAATTAGCTTGGAAATTACATTTATCGTCCAAGTTAGGAAAAGCATGGTTGAGAGACAGGGTATTTGTTTTGACCTGGTCACAAGAACCTAAGGGTATAAAAGTGAAAGAAGTCCAATCAGTCAGGTATCCAAATTAGACAAAACAAGAATTTGGTATGCTTTTGTACAAATTTTGGTAACATTTAGTATAAAACATTCATAAATAGGAACATTCTAGTAAAGTTAGAATGTTAAATTTCTTCCTCATGAAATATTACAAAAGCTAACTTCTGCACTAAGGCCCACACACTAACTGTAAAAACAAACACAAATCTCTCCCACTGGGTGTTTTTAATCCTTTCAGGATAAATTGCTCCTCAGAGTGAATAAAGAGAATAAATCCAGCCTATATAATCACACTTTTAAGTCACATTGACCTGATAGAAAAGAAACCACAGTAGTACAAAGAATAACTAATTTTTTCTCACTGCAGTTGAAGACATTCTGTTCCTATCACAGTGAGGTGACATTATTGGTTTAGTCACTCCTTGACATTGACTAAACCTAATGTTAAAATATAAGGTCAGTCTAACCAGAGAGGGGAGCAGGAGGGAGGAGAGGGAGAAGGGGAAGGGAGGGAGGTGGAGGGGGGCAGGAGAATAAAAAGAAGTTTTCAGGGGCCTCCCTGGTGGCCCAAGGGGTTAAGTCTCAGCACTATGAAGCTATCAGCAGCCACTGCAGCATGAGTTTGATCCCTGGCCAGGGAACTTCCTGCATGGCACAGCAGACCTCTCCTGTCTCACCCCCTCCTTCAGCAGTATTTCAGACAATCTGCCTGTCCTGCGCCCCCTGTCACTCTGTCTCTGGTGAATCCTCTCCCCACACCCCCACACCTCTGGCTTGTACCCCAGCTCTTGTATGCATAAATAAATCTTTAAAAAAGTTTTCAAATGCATGCATCACTGTTTTCCAAAATATATTTCAGATGTTAAGTATTTTGAGAGGAAAATTTTTCCATAGATAAGTTTAGAAAATAATGCATTGAATAAAGTTAAAGTGTTTCTTTAGCGTATCAGACACAAGCCTGGTGGTGTGCTACACACTACTGATCTCCAGCTACCCATTCATCAAACAGACTATATACTGAGCACTTTATATGTTATCGAATTTATCCCTCACTATGGTCTTATGAGATTGATACAATTATCATCCCCTATTTTACAGATGAAAAAAACTGAACATTTAAAGAGGTTAATTTGTCTAAAGGATCAAAGTTAATATAGGTTAGAGCTGGGATTCAAATCAAAATCCATCTGATTCCTAAATCCACTCTCTCTACCACTGTGCCAGTAAAAGGTTCACAGTTGATTCCCCTGTTAAAGCTTCATGTCCTGATTTTAAAGTCTTGCTGCTGCTTAAAATGAAAATTTTGTCACTCGGAGAAGGACAAAATGTTTCTGTTTCTTGATTATGTGATTTCTCCCTACGTTTCTCAGAAACTGCCCAGAAAAATAGTACTTTGGATGTCACAGTTTTTATTTTTCTGCTTCCACATATAAAACAATTACATATTTCAAAATGTGCTAGTGAACAGCTGTTATAACCAGAGGAGAACTACTGTGTTCAATGGTAAAATTATTAGCAAAAAATTCAAGCGAACTAACATTTACTAAATGTCTACTGTATGTCACTTTATTTACCATACATCATGGAAAATTGCTATTGCTAACCCTCTTTTTATGAACAAGACAAGTAGTTGAGGTTAGCAACTTGTCCAATTTTTATTTGCCCACATATTTATTAATTGGTAGGGCTGGAATTCAAATGAAGCAGTCCAAATCAAGGATACCGATTCTTCCATTGTAACCTCCTGTCTCCCATTTTCAAATGGAACACATTCACCTTTAATACAAGAGATTAAAACAAAATAAAGCAATCATGCAGTTTTCCTTGCCATCAAAGGATAATCTGTTAGCCTTTAATCATGTTACCCAAGGTAAGTCAATTCCCTCGTCTTCTTTGCCAGTTCAACCATCAAGCACTGACCAGAAAGGGGTAGTGAAATGGGTGGGAGTTTAGGGGCTGGGCAGTGGGAAGTGAGCTGTGCTTTTTTGCACTGGCGGGTTTTAGTCTCTTACACATCCTGGCCTCTTGCCAACATGAAAACATGTGTAAAACAAGAGTTTGAAATATGCTACAATTTAGGAATATTTTGGAACTGTTACATATAGGTTGATTGTAGATCCATGAATGAGAACCTCACTCAACATAATCACACTTTTTTGTCTTCATCTAAATGACTGTTGAAATCCTCTAAAATGCAAAATGCTGTACTGACTTGGAAATCTACTGATGGCTGGCTAACTAAGACCCAAGTCAAAGTTAAGATGTATTCTTAGAACTTTCAGCTGCATTATAAATGTTATCAAATAAGCCAACTACTCTAAGATCATCTTAGGTTAGGAAAATGAAATGCAGTGCCCTTAAGGTGAAACACATAGAAAAAGTGAAGTAGAGTTTTGGTCAACAGTACAAAGAAGCTGAATAAATCAGCCTGATTTTTATTATATTCTTTCATTATGAATAGTAACCACAACAGAAACACTAAACAGTTGTGTTTCAAAAATTTATTTCTAAGTCACTTGTTTGGAATCAGGGACAAAATATTTGCATAGTAATATTGATAAACAGTTTGGGTGCCCAAATGAGCCCATAGATCATTGCATGTGAAGATGCTTTGAGAACTGAAAACTGCAAAGCAAACGTAAATTATTATTTAACCCAGGTTTAGAATAAAACTTTTCAGAAAACAATATCCCTGAAATATCTAAAGCCAATGAAAAGCATTTCCAATTTATCTTAAATACTGGGAAATGCAAAAAAATGCATATTTAATCAGGTGGGTTACGTGGTTGATGGGAGGTTTTGTGGATATTGTGGGAATGAGTTATGGATACATTCAAGGTCCTTAGCTATTAAGAGCACTGGTTTGTTAACCATATTTAATTTCACTTCAAATTCATATTGACTGGAGCTCTCATTTTTTTAAAAGAGGCTTCAAGAGGGGTGCATGCATGCATCTTGGCGAGGGGTGGTGAGGTGGGGGGAGAAGGAGACATTATCTAAGGAAGTAACCAAGTCATGAAAAGCAGAGAAGAGGTTTTGAAAGTAGGACACATAATATGTCCTATGAGGAAAGGAAATGACATAGGAAACAACCCTTGAATTTAACAGCGTCTTGTGCAAACCACCAACAGGTGGAGCTTTACACAGCAGACTATTGTTTCAAAGGATTTTAAAAACAAGCAACTCAATTTTAATGATATCTTAGCTGCAATTTTGATTGCACTTCTATGTTCTACATATCACTAATAAAGTATAACATAAGAACACCATGATTCCTCTCTGCCTTTAGTCTAACAAAATGTCCTTTACTTTTCTAGTATGACAAATACTGGACTATGGTCTTTATAAAGTTCTTTAGTGTTCAAGGTCCACTTGACACATGAAGAAACCAATCAGGGTTAACAAGAAAGACCCACATAACAATCATATACATGAAATAGGCTCCAAAAGCCAATGTAATTCTTAAATTCTCCCATCAGATATGGTTTGTTCCTGTTGTTGCTAGACTCGCTTTTTAGTTATTAATGCTTTGGGGGTTTTATCAACACTATTGAAGGGTCTTTGGTTTTGTTTTATTTTAAATAACTGACTTCCGATTGTAAGAGTAAAACATAGTCTTTATAGAATATTCAGAAAATAAAAAATAATAATGAAGAGAACAACAATCACTCATAATCCCACCAAAGAGAAATAACCAGTGTTAGTATTTTGGTGTATGTTCCTCTTAAAAGCTAAGAATCTTTAGTTGCAGGAAGCATTTAACTAAGCTACTTCAACACTTTTTCTGAAATCATAATGATCACTAACTTGACAGAAACATAAATGCACAACAAGTGGGTTCTAGTACCATCTTCTTTCAAAAAAGGTTAAAATAAACAGGGCCAACTCAAAATCACTGATTTGTATCTAACCTGAGCATTCAAGCATTAAAGCGAGGTAGAGGTAAATCACAACCAGGTTCTGAACCTAACAGCCTCCATCAAGTCAGGTATGAATCACCAAGGTTCTTTCTTTTTTTAAAAAAAGAAATTAATATTGTAACAAGACTATCGGTAAATTCAAGCAATAACTATCAATATATGCCATGATATGCAGAAATAAATACATACAAGGAGAGAGAAAAAGTCAGAACAGGAAATGGAGTAATAACAAAGAGCCCTTGTGCTCTGCTTTGCCCATAGGACTCCCAAGTGGGTGTTAACAGCTAAATGTGGCAATTCTGAACTGGCCTAGTCACTGCACCAAAAAGTGCATGTGCTCCGTACTTGCAAATAACTCCCTGCAGCATGTAGCTGAGGATCACCACAGCAACCAACTTCATCCACCACAGCAACCAACTCCATTGCAGTGAAGGAGACTGTTTCTGTAGTTGTCTAGGCTCCTATGACGTGTGGCAAGAGGTCATTCCCTCAGGAGACAAAGCTGACAATTGTGTTGCTTCAAAAATTCTTCATCTTGGGGTGTGAGGTAGTCTTCTGGGGAAAACTCCAACAGTTGACAGTTTCAATGGCCATCATGAAAAAGAAAAGCCATTTTAGTCAATGAGGTGCTACTGAACCAAGCAACAGGGAAACTGAGTGCAAACCTCATTTGTGACAAAAATATCACCTGCAGGATAATGGGAGGAGTAAAGGAACTAAAGCACAAATGGTGATTAAACCTTTCAAAAGGCCAAGGTGACAACAGGCAATGCGTATGAGTAAGACACAATCACATATACAGTTAGCTTATTTTTATATAAAACATTGTGGAGTATATATCTTTTTTAAATGTCCCAATTCACACCCCTCGTTCGATGTCACCATTTCTGCAAGCAAGAGAGGTTCATTCTCTGCCATTGCCCAAAGACCAACACTTCAACTTACAAAAGAACCTTCTTTCTATTTTTACTCACATGGGGAAATGCTTACAATTACAAGAAGGATACAAAACTGTACATATAATTCTTTAAATAAGATGTATACAAAATAAAAAGAAAACAATAGCCAAGACATCTGAAAATGCTCGATTATTTTCATATGTGTGTAGACATAAGTAATGTACATATACACATTAATTTGTACATTTTTCTCTAAATTTTCTGTATTTTTTAGTCCTCATGAAAAAGTATCCATTATGATAAATAGGACAAAACTATGTCTATATATGGAAAAAGAGACTGGAAGGAATATTAATAATGCTATCTGCATTAAAGAATTATGGGTAGGGGCCCCCTGGTGGCACAGGGTTTAAAGTCTCAGCGTTATCAAGCTATCACCAGCCACTGTGGCCGTGAGTTCAATCCCTGGCCAGGAAGCTGACTCTCCTGGCGCAGCAGACCTCTCCTGTCTTGCCCACTGCTCCCCTCAGCAGTGTATTTCAGTCAGTCCACCTGTTCTGCTCCCCACTCTTGTCTCTGGTGAATCCTCTCACCCCCAGCACCTCTGGCCTACATCCCAGTTCTTATATGTATAAATAAATAAAAATAAATCTTAAAAAAATTAATAAAAAAGAAAGAATTATGAGTAGTCTTTATTTCTGGTTTTATATATCTCTTATTTTCTAAGTTTTCTCTAAGAAGATTCCTTTTTATTTATGTTTTAAAAGGATAGGTTCATTAGGAAAAGCAAAGGAGAAGATGCTTGCATAGACACAAATGGGCAGAAAGAGCTGCCACTGTTGCTTGCAATAAGAAAAGGTTTACAAAAAGATTAATTTTATAATCAGAAAATAACTTAGAAAATTCAAGTTATTTTCCAAAATTTGTTACTGTCCTTCTTTTCTTTCCTCCATTTAAGACAGAACAGAGATTTAATACAGCATTCTATGAGAGATAACACACAACTTCTAGGGACTGGAGGGAAATATTATTTTTTAAGATTTATTTATTTATGTTTGCATAGAAGAACTGGGGTGTAGGCCAGAGATATGGGGGTGTGTGTGAGAAGATTAACCAGAGACAGAGTGGGGAGCAGAACAGGCTGATCTACTGAAATACACTGCTGAGGGGAGCAGCTGGCAAGACAGGAGAGGTCTGCTGCACCATATGTAGGTTAGTTCCCTTGCAGGGAACAAAGTCAGGCCTTAGTGGTGATAGCGCTGAGACATAACCCCTAGGCCACCAAGGAGGGCCTGGGGGAAAAATTTATGTGCTTGGAAACATAATTCGCTGATCAAGCTTTTTTTTTTTTTTTTAGGTTTTTATGTTATGGAATTTATCACTCACCAACATGTTCAATAGAAGCATTTTAATTGGAGACAAACTGAATACTGGTGTCATCAAATTTTTAAAACATAAAAAAAAAAGATCAGGGAAAGAACGTAAAAACTCATCGTCACTATTTCCTTGTTATCTAGGACATTTTAAATTAAAAATCCACAAACTGGTTTATGATAGTGCTCACCACAAATTATAGGGAGCTTTCAATCATGAAGTATTTGTATACACGCTCATTCCTCCACTTTACCTTAATTATTTTGAAAATTCAGTCAAGAAGCACAGTATTTAGCTCATAGCAGACCTGTGATAAATGCTCAATGAATGGAATTTTAATTCCCTTCCAATAGATACTTTTCTAGTAACACTCCAGCATTAGAGTTCTTGGAATTTAAGGCAACTCAACAAGCATTTCAAGAGCACATGCAGGACAAAGGTTCTTGTGGGGGAAATGAAAATTAATAAAAATATTAAAATGATTAAAATCCAATAGGAAGGTGAAATATATAAATAACTACCAGCAAAATGTAGAAAATACTGCAAGAGATGGAGTGCAATGGGAGCAAAGAGAAGACATTATTTTGGTTTTGGTGTGAGCTGTGGTGAGAAGAGGCAAGGAGGGACTGAGGAGGCTTCAAAGATAAGACATATGTATTGGGTTTTGAAGGAAAGAAGTTTTTGACCTGCAGAACTGAGAAGAAAAGGGTAAATGCACCAGAACAGAGGTACAAGTGAAGGAATGATAATGGGAAAGGAGATCAAACATGTGAGAAGAGGTATATAAAGCTTCAAAAATAGTCTGGGACTAAATTATAAAAAGGCTTGTATGCCATGCTGAGAAATGTAGTCTCAAATTTGTAAGTAATGGACTTTTGAGCAATGGCATATATGTGATCAGAGCTCTGTTGCAGTGACAATGTGGAAGAACACCCAGAGAGAAGAAACACTAGAGGCAGGGAGACCAATTAGGAGGTTAAGCATTTGTTCCCACGGGAAGTCATAGGAATTGAAAGCATGGTAATAACAGTTGCATGGGAGAAGGGAACATATGTGAAAAGATTTAAAGTGATACAATCACATGGATGTGGCAGTTATTTATTGGAGAGGGAGTGTTGGGGGCGTGGGTGTGAATGCAAAAAAGAAGGGGTGTTAGATGAGTAAGTTAATACAATAACAAAAAGAAAACAAATGAGGCAAAAGTGGATGACAATTTGGAAGAGAGTTTCAAAGAAGGCGTGATCAAGTGTCACAAATGATACCTAAGCAATATCAGAAAGGAAATAAATTTAGAAATGTTTTTAACATAGGTAAATCATGACCACCCAATCTTCTGTAGAACCTCTCACTCACTCACTATCCAAAAAAAAAAAAAAAGGGGGTCTCTTCAAAGTCAGCATCCTGGGGCAGGGGAGGGGGGAATAAAGAAGCAATGCCAGGTGGTCTAGAAGGGATTGGAGGGTGATAAATCAGTGTAAAATACTACTCCCAAAGTCCTCTGTGAATGGAAAATGGAAAGACCACCGTTAGCTTGAGAGAGAAAAAAGTTGAGAAGAGAGAAGAGATGTGAATGACAAACACAGACAAAGCAAAAGACTATTTTCTTGTAAAGAATTCAGTTTATTCACCCTTTTCCTAAAGGGTTAAAGTTAGGATTTGGGAAATGTGAACTTTGAAGTACTTGAGACTATTCATTTTGACTTATGTACTGTAAGATTCAATTTTTATCTTCTAGAACACATTTAACTATCTTAACTGTGATTTTAAAATATATACAGCAGCTTCCTGTATGCCAAGCATTGTATTAAACACTTTATCTGTATTATCTCATTTAATCCCGGCAAGTTTATGATTGTGCACATTTTACATAGAAGAAAACAGAGACTTGGAGCAATAAAATAACTAGCCTATGCTATTATTTAAAAGTAGTAAGTAGCAAAACCCAACCTCTTAATACACCCTACTATCTTTCAACAATGCACACAAACAACTATTTCATACGTCAAACTGTATCCACAGGAGACCACCAGATAATTAATGCAAACTGCTTGGTTCATTCATTTTTTTTACAATCTTCAGGAAGAAAGGATCTCCTGCCATCCCTTTGAATATGTTTCAAGGGCTTTAAATGTGTCATGTACTATGAAGGTTGTAGCCCTGCAGAGGTCTTTCAATAAGTGCATGCCTGCACATGTTGACTCAAGGAATATTGTACAAGCAAGTACCTACACCACTTCCAACCGTGGGCTCAATTAGACAGCACACGAGGCTCAGTCCCATCTGCTTGGCCAAAGCAGAACAGTCAGTTGTGTAATAACAAGAACATGCATGTCTCCTCTTGACAGTCCTACATTTTAGGTGGCCATAGTGCTTACTCTGGTTTAGTTTGTTTCTTATCTGATTTTCATATTTAAGATAAAACCTATGAGGGGCCTCCCTGGTGGTGCAAGGGGTTAAGTCTCAGTCTATGAAGCTATCAGCAGCCACTGCAACACAAGTTCGATCCCTGGCCAGGGAGATTCCCACATGGCGCAGCAGACCTCTCCTGCCTTGCCCGCTGCTCCCCTCAGCAGTGTGTTTCAGTCAATCTGCCTGTTCTGCTCCCCACTCTGTCTCTGGTGAATCCTCTCACCCACCCCCACACCTCTGGCCTACACCCCCGTTCTTGTATGCATAAATAAATCTTTTAAAAGGGCCTCCCTGGTGGTGCAGCGGTGGAGCGCTGCACTGTGGAGCTGTGGGCAGCAGCGATGCGAGTTCGACGCCCAGGCGGGGAGAATCCCGCATGGTGCGGCAGGCCTCTCCTGCCTCACCCGCTGCTCCTCTCAGCAGTGTATTTCTGATCTGCCTGTTCTGCTCCCCACTCTGTCTCTGGTGAAGCCTCTCGCCACTCCACACCTCTGGCCTATACCCCAGCTGTATGTATAAAATCTTATAAATAAATAAATAAATCTTTTTTAAAAAATAAATAAGACCTATGAATGGTATTTAAACTTTGAAACCAATTTTTTTCCTCATTTTCTTCCAGGTTTCTAGATCAATTTGATTGAAAAATACCCAGAAACTGCAAGACATGTTAATACACATCTATCATTTGTGTTTATCTGCATGGATCAAGATTTTCGGAATACTTTGCAACCAAAATAATATAGAGAAAGAAACTACACAAGTTGATGCAAAGCAACAGCCATGTTTTGTGACATTTTGCTGTACATAAAAACAGCTTTCCTAATTGATTGCTCTTGTATGGTTTTCTTCAATAAACAAAAGTCTTAAACCAACTGTTCTAAACCAGTTAGTTACATTACTTGAAATAAGTGGGCTCTTCATGGTCAAGGGATTATGATAAGTGAGAGTGTGGATGTTCAACACAAACTTGAATAAATGACAACTCCAGCACAGGCCCCTGTGAGAGTGGGTGAAGGGTGATTTTGTAAACAAAAATGACAGCAATGGCTTTTCTACATTTGGTGGTCCTTGTGTAATTCACAATAATATATATTGAGCTAATCAATATTCAAATCACTCTGCCACTAAGATCCAAGATAAACCATTTTTGACCAGAGATTACAATGAATCCCAGGCTAACTCTCAGGAATAAGCGAAGAAAACAACGTAGCACTTTGCGAACAAATATTCAAAACCAGGATGAAATGCAAAGTGATATTCCCCTTTGTGGAAAAGTAGTTTCTTCAGGGGCTTGAGGGGAAAATGTGATTCGCCCATACCTTAAGGAACTAACTATCTTTTTAAAACTAGTTTAGTCTATTAGTAAAGTTTGCTAAGTCATCTTCTCAGAAATAAATTTTTAAAGTATCAAAATACCTTTCTGAATGTAGTGATCAGTATTTAGGGGTTTACTTCTATATGGTATCCTGAAACAAAACAGCCATGATTAGATACACAGTATATTCATGACTGTAAGTTGACATTTGCAAAAACATGTTTGCATATTAATTTTTCACCCCTTGTTAACATCAATCTATTGTCATAACAGACTTTATTATCTGCTAGGTAGTTTACCTCTGTGTAGCCTTAATAAATCACAGCAATGTAAATATTATCTCCATCTTACAGATAAGGAAACTGAGACCCAGTAAAGTTCAATAATCTGATCAAGGACACAAAGCTATTAAGTGATAAACCCAGCATTTGATTCCCATTCTTGACTACAATGTCTGTGCATTTTATATTTACATCATGCTGTCTCTCAAAGTATAAGCAATATATATGTAGAGTGCATGGCATACGGTGGGAGCTCAACAAAAAATAGTTTTATTGTTCTCTAAAACTATCAGATGAATTTAAGTGTCTACCCTTAACAGAAGTAGGAAGAAAGCAGTCTAAATAGGAACCTTGTAATTAAGGAGCAGTCTTCAACTCCATATCATTCATGCTAAAGAATCTTATTAGCAGACAAGCCCTTGCCTTTAAGTAGTCAATTGAAATGTGAGAATTTTAAAATTTACCCAAGTCCTTATTCTTCCTTTTTATTAGCCTTTGAAAAGCAATATCATTCTAATCAATGAATTATCCAACAGTGATCAAATTGCTCCCTTAATCAATATAAAATCTAAGATTCACCACATTTTAGAGCTGAAAGGGACCTTAGAGTTCACTTAGTTCACTTTGCTTTCTGCACACTGCCAACTTGGCCTCCACTTTCCACTCCTATACTATCGTTTGACTAGTAAGTAATTTGTACAAGGTCACAATGCTGGTAATGACAAGGAAGGGACTAAAAAGAACTCAAATCTCCTGGGTTCCAGGTCAGTACTCTTTCCATTATGCTACCCAAGTGCACACTAGCAAGGCCAGACACATTGTTTGAGGGAAAACATAAAACCTCTGGTAGTTAAATAAGCAGGTATGTCTCTCCCATGACTCCTAAAATGCTAATACTATCAGCCAACCTTCCCGGAGAAGGATGATGTGTTAAACACTTTACAGGCATTATTTCATTTCACCTTCAAGGCCAACCTGTGGGGGTAGTTGTTGCTTAGTTCTTTCCATTTGACTGATGAGGGAACCCAGGTTCAAAGACTTCAAATAAGTTGCCCAAGGTCACAGGACTAGAAAGCAATGGAGTCGGAATTTAACCAGGGTCTGACTCGAGGCCCAGTTCTTCAGAACTATGTATGACACACAGCGATTATGACTCTTTCATTTTCTCTATTTTTTTTCTTTGTCCTTTGGGGCCTAGATCACTATGTACATATGGCATATAGATACCTAATCACAAATATGGAGGTTTCTGGAAGGATAACTGAAGAGAGAGAAACAGTAACCCACATCAACGCCACAAATTTAAGACCCGTCTGGATACTTTTTCCAAAGCCTAGGCCTTTGCTATGGTCATGTATAAATCTCTTCTCTTTTTCCAATAACATTAATCACCTGTTTCACAACTCAATAACTGAAATCAGATTATTTTTAAGAGCCAGCGAAAGCACCCACATCAACAAACCACTTGGGGACTGAGATCCCTGGGCAGAGCAGCAGCAAAGTTTCCACCAAAACTGCAATGAGGTTAACAGGGCACAGTAACACAATCTTCTACCTGATACTAGGAAACACGGAGAGAAAAACGGAGAGGAGCAAAAAAATCTGCTGCGGGCCTGAGGTGGCTAAACAGGGAAAGAGTGAGGAAGGGATCTGCAGGCAGTCTTCTCCCCAGTCATTTCAAAGCCCGGGCCCACCACCGCGGAATTCGTGGCGAGACCACCCCCACCCCACCCCCCGGGTAAAACACCAGGAAAAGGTGACGCCAGGAGCCCACACGGTCCCGAGCTGCCAGCTCCGCACTCTGTTCGTCTTCCCCTTTTTCACCAGAGGCAAATTCGGAAGGGTTTTCCGCCCAACCCCCACGCAGAGTGGCTCTCCGGGAGGAGAGGACCCTGCCTCACCCGCGGGGGAAAGAAAGGGCGCCGATCTCCTCTGGAGCAAGGGGCCGGGGAAGGAAAGCGCGATGGGAAATAGAGAGCCGGGCCTGGGCAGGGGGTCGCAGGGGCGTCGTTCGGTAGCTGCACTCACCCGGGTGAGACATAGGGATGACCTCATTGCGGGTCCCCGGGAAGTTAAAGATGACGGCTCCAGACGCCCCTCTCTCGTAAGCCAGATGGATCTTGTCTGCGAAGGTGCAGCCCCCGCCGCGCTGGATGAGGGCCAGCCAGGAGACCTGCACCGAGCTTCCCCAGCTCCCCGGGACCGTGAAATTGGTGTGCGGGTTACAGGCGTTCAGCGCCCCGGGCCCGTCGGGCGGGACGAGGACCCCGGCCACTGGCTCCAAAGGCGAATCCTGGCCGTACACGCCCTCCTCGCTCAGTTCCCACACGGTGCGGTTCACTCCGGTGTGCGGCGCCCGCCAGGACACGTTGAGATACGCGGTCCACACCGCTTCGGCTCCGCGGGAGCCGGGGGCGTGCGGACTCAGGGCCAGCAGGAAGCACCATGCCAGCCAGCGGGCCACGCCGCAGCCCCCGGCGGAGGCGACCCCGGCCCCGGGCGGCGGCCCCATGGCGCGCGCTGCGGTTCCCTCCGCCCGGGGTTGGAGCCCTCTTTGCTCTGGGCCGGAGCGGGCCGGGCCCAGGTGCGCGCCAGGTGGGGGGGGGGGGCGGCGGGGAAACGCGGCCGGCGCGGCCAGCGGGGTCCGACCCGCCGGCTCGGAGCGTCGGGAGCGATGCTGCGGCAGAGGTAGCCCTTCGCAGCCCCAGCTCTCCTCGCCTCTGCCGCGGCCGCTCCGGGCTCCGGGGCTCTCGCACGAGGCTCCGCCCAGCGGACTAGGGTAGAGGTGGTGGGGAGGGAGGCAAGGACACTGCGGGATCCGCCTCTTAAAAGGGTAACGAGATGGTCAGGCTGGAGAGGTGGAGCGAGGCGGAGTGGCCAGGTGTGCCGCGTTTTTAGGAAAAATGCACAGGCGAGGCACGGTAGGATCTGCCAGCGGCGAAGCTCTCTCAGAGAATGACAGTCCGTATTGAGTAGCAAGACGTTTTCTTCCTAGCGTTTGCCTAAAGGGCGTTTCCAAACGCCAGAATGTACAAGTACTTCTAAAAAGCGCACCTCTGCAGGCTCTGCGTGGCGGTCTAGAGAGTTTGGATCGGCGGGTGGTGCTGGGGACAGGCTGTTTACTGGTTCTCTGGAGGGTGGGGGAGGGAAGAGCGTGTTGCTACTTTTTTTTTTAACCTTTCTTCTTTACTGCTGCAAACAAGCGTCATACCTGTGTATTTCCTTTTTACCCTTACCCCATGTTAAATATACTGCATCTGATGCCCCATATAAAAGTAATCTTCGTCCTCATTAAAGAATGATCATTTCACACATCTCAAAGCTAAGCCTCTTTTCTTCAGCTTCCACAAACTAGGTTTACCCAAACGGATATGCTGCGCCACACATGACCTACAGACGACAGAATCTTTCTGCATTTCCCACTGACTAAAAGGAGCCTGACTTATGTGCAATTCACTCACGGCGCTACTGCATTATGATTTGTCCTTACTTTAAGGATGTCATTTTCATCTACCCTGTCAACTATTACACTTAGTAGGTGCTCATTAAATCTGTATTGGACTAAAGGGATTAATACACCTGGTGTCCGACAGTTATGGATAACTTCTGACCTTGGGGAAATTACTTCTGCCTCTGTTTCCTCACAATCTTTAAAATGGGCATGGTAATAATAGTACCTACCTCACAGTTCAGTTGATGAAATGAGTTCATACATGTCCTTAGAACAGTGCTTAGCAGAGTATAAAAATTATATTCTGTTAAGTACTATTATTATCAAACATGCTTAGGGGCCCAACGTTTTAAAAATATTCTTAAAGTTGTTTCTTTGCGGTAATAGAGAAAATGATGTTCGAGATCATTCTCTTTTTAGCCACTTATTTCAGTTAAAAAAAATAGAATCTGTTTTTACTCAGGCCAACGTTTGTTAAATTACTGATCAGTTCATACTCCTCAGTTCTTGGCTGAACATTTGCTTAATAAATATTATTCCCAGTGACTAAACGTGAAAATTCTGTGCTGGTTACTTTAATGGTTTGAGAGAAACTTCGAGGAAAATAAACGCCATAACCAAACAGCACCTAGAAGCCAAATAAATGGGTAATTCTCTGAAACATAAACCCTAGGTATTAAAAGGGACTTTAAAGGTCAAGAGGTTGTATATGGAGCCAACAGCGTGCCACCCCCGCCCCCAACTACTGATGATGTTAATCTCAGATAAAAATCACCTAGGAGAAATGAAAAGGGTAGGATCACCTGGTACAATTCCAGAAATTGTCTGGATTTGTTGATAAACACTCAAAATTCAGTGAATATTACCTGTATGTCCAAAAAAAAAAAGATCATTTACAAAGTTCTACAAAATTTGTTAATGTTTATTTATTTTTTTTTCTTATATATAGCACAGCAACTACATGCCCGCCCTGGGATGAAATACCAAGGAACACATTAACTCTGCTTCAAAAAAGCTCATAAACTAGCTTTGTTAAGATGAATGAACAGACAATTGCAGTGTAGACTGCTCTATGTAATTAGCATAAGCACTGTGACATAGGTAAGCATAGGGCAGTGTTTGATAATAAAGAGGAACCTAACCCAGACTAGGAAGTAAAGAAAAGCTTCCCAGAAGGGGTTACATCTGTGTTCAGATTGCGAAGGCTAGCCTTTCTAGGCAGAGAGCAATACAAGGAAAGGCACTGAGGCATGAACCTGAAAATGGTGGAAATCAACAAGCATTAAAGACCCTGTAAACAAAATGGCTGCAGCTCAGAGTTAAAGTTATGATAGTACACAGGGGTCAGTTATTTACTCTCCTTGGGGTAAAGCTAGAACATTTGAAATTAATATATATAAAAAAAAGCAAGAAGTAATTAATCAGGGTTTAAGCAAGGAGTGATATAAGCAAACCTGAACTTTAGAGATCATTACGGTTTCCCTGCGGGTAATAGATTACATGGAACATGAGTAGAAACAGGGAGCCCAGATTGTTGGCAGTGCTCCAGGTGAGAGGTGATGGTGTTCTCGATCAGACCGGTATTGGAGATGAAGTGGAATGATTGGGAATATATATTGGAGGTAGAATGAATAGGACTTGTTTGGAGGATGAAAGAGAGGGAAGTGTTAGGGATTGCTCGAGGTTTTTGGCTTGGAAGTCTAGATGGCATTTAATCAAAAGGGTTTTAAATGTGTTCGAGGGGGTAGGAGGAGAGATGAGTTCCATCAGAGATATTGATTTTTTTTAAGATTTATTTATGCATACAAGCTGGGGTGCAGGCCAGAGGTGTGGAGGGATGAGAAGATTCACCAGAGACAGAGCGGGGAGCAGGACAGACAGATCGACTGAAATACACTGCTGAGGGGAGCGGCGTGCGAGGCAGGAGAGGTCTGCTAAGCCATGTGGGAAGCTCCCAGGCTGGGTATCGAATTCATGTTGCAGTGGCTCTAGATAGCTTCATAGTGCTGCGACTTAACTCGTTGTGCCACCAGAGGCCCCAGACATACTGATTTTGTGGCACCTGTGATGTATCTAGGTAAAACTATGTGGCAGGCAGTTGATTTTCTGATTAATAAACATGTAAGGCACTGGAGGAACATAAATATAAAGACCAAAAGAAAAAAAAGTACCAGTCCTTGCCTTCAATGAGTTCGCAGTTTAGTGGGAAAGTCAGAGAGGTAAACAGACAATAACAGTTCAATGTAATAAATGTCATGTCTAAGAAAATCACATAAAGCTATGGCAACATGGGTGTGGCTGAATCTTTAAGAACACATAATCAAGCAAAGAGAGTAAGGATATTCAAGCATAGGCAATGGTGTGAACACACCAGAAAACTAACATTTAGAAGTTAGGTATGTCTGGGGTGCAAAAGGGGAGCTAAGAGAAGTGAAGATGGTCAAGTGATGTTTTCTAAACATCAAGAGTTTATAAAACTGTGTTCAAGAGTGTGGACTCAGTATACATGCATACACGTAAAGTAAATATGGCAAAGTGATATCACTGAATCTAGATGGTAGGGATATGTGTGTTCCTTGTGCTATTTTTCCCACTTTTCTGTGTGTTTAAAACTTTTTTTGTAAAGATGAGTTCTAAATTATAGATTTATATTGGAGTCAGTGGAGCAAAAATAAATGATATTATCAGATCTAGGCTTAAATAGATCATCTGATTGTCTGAGAGAAAGAGGAGGCAGCGAGCCTAGTGAAGAGGCTACCATCCTAGCACTATTCTCAGAAGTCTAGCCCAGTGCTGGAGATGAGGCATCAGAGGTTGATGACATGAACCATTAAAATCATCTTGTGAACTCCCCTTGCCCTTGAGTCCATCCTCACCAAGCAACCTTCTTATTATCATTTAGTTCCTCATGTAAATATGCCTACAGGGAGATAATGCACTGATCAGCAAACACTGGAAGTTATGGTCCACTGGAAGTTATGCTTCTCATTATAAATTAATCAATTGGCATTCTGGCTTATATATTGGTCTCTTGTGAGTTTGGTTAGGTGTGAGTCAGTCCTCAGGAGCCCAGTCTCTGGTTATACTAGCAATCAAATTTCAAAGCTTACCAAGCTAATAACTAGAGTGTAGGTCAGGGCTGCATCAAAGTCCTTCCACACCATGGAGGCTTGCCTGCCTGGGTAACTCTCACTTTCCCCAGCCATAGCCTTCTGTCACATTGTGATTACTTTTCAAACTAAACAAACCCTCAGTACTGAAAATGAGGTCTGGTGATAGGACCCCAGACCCACTGAATCAGAACCTGCATTTTAACAAGATAAGATCCCCAGGTGGTTTGCACACATATTGCACGTTGAAGAAACCCTGGGGTATTCCTGATGAGTAGCCAGCACCCAGACATTGCTTGAACACTTCCAGGGTCAGAACTCACTACTGTATTATGCATCACGTCCTGAGCAGTACTACATTTTTCTTGGAAAGCTTATACAAAGTATAGTTTGTTTTTGCTTCAGTCCTTTCTTTTCCTCCCATCACATTCTTCCATCCTTAGATCTCTAGTTTCCATTCTACTCCCTGGTTGTATTGCCAATCACCAGGCCCTTTGCTTTGAGCAGTTTCTCTGTACCATATCTCACACTATTGGTTTTTTTAAAAGATTTATTTATTTATGCATGAAAGAGCTGGGGTGTAGGCCAGAGGTGGGGGTGGGATGAGAAGATTCACCAGAGACAGAGTGGGGAGCAGAACAGGCAGATCTACTGAAGTACACTGCTGAGGGGGAGAAGCGAGAGAGGCAGAGGTCTGCTGTGCCAAGTGGGAAGCTCCCTGGCTGGGGATTGAACTCGTGCTGTAGTGGCTGAGGATAGCTTCATAATGCTGAGACTTAACCCCTTGCGCCACCAGGGAGGCCCATATCTCATCTTATTCTTGACCCTCAAACCAAATGTACTAGTCCTAGATGGAATCCCCCAGGGTCTCACTGCCTCCTCAGGCTATTGTTCATGGAGCACAGACCATATGCTTTACATGCATGTTTCCAGCTTTAGCTATGCATCCCCAATTTCAGAAGCAGCTCAGAGAAAATTAGCAATCTGGTTAAATGCAGATAGCCAGTAACAGAATTAAGATTCCAATGCAATTCACTCTCTTAAGTATTAATCACTATAATACCTTCATATCTTTCCTCCAGAGAGTGGCATTCACATTTTAACATTGCCCTACACCAAAGAAAGGAATTTCAAGTGAAATGTTTCTTGTATGCATTTTAGGCCCTGTGAATAGTGAGGGAGATATATTTGGGCCAGGAACTGTTTTGAATTCCTCAAATCCTACTACAAAGGCTAGCCCTGCCAAATATTTGCGTCAGCAATACCAAACAGAAATCTGCCCTGAGCAGACACTATCTAATGATGGCCTGATAAACAGGAGAGCATCCTACAGAAGCAACAGCAGGGCACCATGGGGCGGATTAAGTTTCCGACCACACTGAGTTTATACAGAGGAATAGACATAGACAGTGGTATTCAGCCTTTCAAGGTGTCTGCAAGAAATGAGACATCACATCTTACCATTAAATAAATGGCAAAGCACCATCTGGGACAACTATTTTGCTGGCATTGAAGTGAGGCTGTAGCTACACAACTCGAAGATACTGGTGTAGAAAACGTGTAGAGAATGGGTTGCAACAAATCTCCACTCTCTGCAACTGTTCTAGGGATAGCAAGAAGAAAATGATGGGGAGAGATCAAGCAGCCAAATAAAAGGAAACAAAAAGCCAAAATGTCATAGTGCAGCATACTTTGAAGTAGTATAACATCATTTATACTTGCAGGGAAACCTCAGTTCACTCGAATGGGGAAGATAGTCTTTAGAAAACGGGGGATTTTTTTTTTAAATAAGGCTTTCATGCACTCAAAGACAACATTTTAGAGAGAGGGATTACAGATAGTAGGTATGCTATGTCTGAAACTAACAGTCTTTTCATTGCTGTAACATTAATAGCTACCATTGTGAACCAGGTACTTTATACCTATGACCTAAGCATTATATGCTAAATCTTACAGAAGAAGAAACTGAGGCTCCTGTTAAATAACTTGCTGAGATTATCCTTTAAACATAGAGGTAGGAAGGGAACATACTCATTGAGAACATCTATGTATCAGATATTTTATGTGCATTAATTATATCATTTGATTCTCACAACAGGCAATATCCTATTATAATTCCCATGTTTCAGATGAGGAAAAAGACTCAGAGAGGTGAAGGGTGTCATGGAAGGTCACACAGCACAGTTGGAATTCATAGAGGAGTATGTCTGACTCCAAATCCTATGCCATTTGCATTCTGCTGCATTTCTTTCCAAATACATAGTGAGGATATTATTACTAGTGGAAATAATGGATGTTTTTCAGTCACTTCCAGTAACACATTTTAGTATACAAAGAACCACCTTAACAGAGTGCCCTGATTTTCTGCTGAGTGGCCCCAGAAAAGCTAGTTAAGAGAGATCATGAAGGCGCATTTAGTCAAGTGCTTCACCATTTATAGACGTCTACATCTTCAGCTGGACATGCTCGCTCACGTGAGTGTGGAAAGAGCAGTGCTTGGATATGTCTTGTATAGAAAGGGCATTTCATGCCCACTGATAAAAACTGCTACAGAGGGGAATTGTACCGATGGAGGACAATGAATAAAATTTTCACTAAATTGTGTCTACTTTATTACTACTGGAGCATCAGATTAGCTCGCTTGAGTTTGGGGAGAGGATCAGAGATTACTAAATAGGGATAAGAGGGGGGGTGGGCCCAAGGCTTGGTACAGGCCCAAGGCTTGGACTTCAGGGGGAGGTTGGGCTGGGGAGGTTCTCGGGTGTGGGGACAATGTATCAGGGCAACCTATTTGGGAAAACCATCTGGTCTCCTGCCTGTCTGTCTCCTCTCTTTCCTTTTCAGATTTAAAAACAAATCTGTGACCACAGGAGACTTTTATGTACATATTGCTAAAAGAAAGAAAATCAATTACTTGGAGAAAATTAGAGAGAAAAATGGTTTTAATGAATCGTGCTCCACAGATATGACCACATATTTGAGGTTTACTTCCAGTCCATCATACTCCTCAGTAGACAAGATCCACAGAACTCCCCCACTCCCGTCTGTTATTTTTAACTTTGCTGCTGACTGGTTACGTGACACTGAGAACATTTCTTTCTTCTTTCTCAACTACAAAATAGGGATAATATTGAAAAATTGTATAGATGTCTTTTGCACTACTTGATGTTCTTTTAGATTAAAGCCTAACAAATCAGATAGGATATCTAAAATAAATACCTATGATCTTGCCATTGCCTGGGAGAAATAACAGGAGAGCTGTAGAAGGGAGGGGTCTTGGCAGGCAAGGGTAGGATCAGTTTACTAAGTTAGGGAGGAGTTAAGTTCTTTTTTTAATGTTTTTTTGTTTTTTTTTTAAAGATTTGTTTTATTTGTACATACAAGCTGGGGTACAGGCCAGAGGTGTGAGGCGGCGAGAGGGTTCACCAGAGACAGAGCGGGGAGCAGAACAGGCAGAAACACCGAAGCACACTGCTGAGGGGAGCAGCGGGCAAGGCAGGAGAGGTCTGCCGCACCATGTGGGAATCTCCCAGGCCGGGCGTCGAACTCGCGTCACCGCTGCGACAGCTCCACAGCGCAGCGCTTAACTGCTGCGCCACTGGGGAGGCCCGGAGTTAAGTTCTTTAAAATGCACACAGGCACTAAGGTTTTTTTGTTGTTATTGTTGTTGTTTGTTTTTTACCCTACAAGGTGTGTTGTGCCAGCAAAGCACAGTGCAGGTTCCCTATGATTCAGACAGATGGGTAAAGGAGCCCTCGGTGGCATTTTTAAGCTTTTAATGATCTTTCTGCAGCGAGGCAACCAGGTACAGGGCAGGCAAAGCGGCCTGGGGGCCAGGAGGCTGGCAGGCCTCCTAGCCTTGGGTGCATCTTCACTCTTTTGGGGCTCTCTGCTACACCCCAAATGGTCCTCTGTTGCTGCTGCTTTTGCCCTTCTTCTTCCACCCTCATATGCTCGGCCTCCAGGCCCACGTGCGTCCACACCCTGCTCCAGGTGCTGTCACCAGGCACGCGTGTAGGACCTCAGGTCTCTATCATTAAATCTAATGGCGGTAGGGCGGAACATCCTGACCATTCTTTCGTTTACCCTACAAGGCGAGTGGGATTTTTTTTTAATGGGAATCTAACTTGATAATTCCTAGTAAAGCTGGAGATTCTGAAAAGCAATTTAAGAATACACATACTTACATTGTAATACACAATCATAATCACCTACTAAGGCTAACGGTTGCCCTTTAGAAGCTAAAGTCTGCCTGAGTGTGGGCAAAGGCAGCCTTTGTAGTCCAAGGGCAAAGTCACAAATTCACAGCTGCCAACTATATGCATTGGGATTAGTTGGAGCATTAGGATTAGTTGGAGCAGTTGGAGTGTTCAACATTGATCAACAACTAGGAGTAAACAAGTATCTGGCCATAAGTGACCGGTACTACTAACACACAGTTGAGACAACTGAAATTGACTAGCTTACCTTTCACTATTCACACAGTAATTAAGTTCTGTCACATCAGAATTAGGTTAAGTGTTATGGTTACTTTCGATGGTAATGGTAGAAGGAAATAGGCAGGAGACAAGCAGGACTTCAACAGAAAGGGCATTTTATGGCTATAAAAATGACTTTGATTTAACTTCATGACAACTCGTGCAGTACAAAGGAGGAAATGAGGAAAAATACTACTGGGAACATCAAAAGGGAAAACAGCCCGGATATATTGAAACATGGCACACCCCGGAATCCATAAAAACTCTTTTCCCTTAGTTGACAATATTCCAATTAGCAAAAGGTAGGTGTACTTTTTCTACGTTGTCTCTGTGTAACTTTGGGGGTAGATAGTAGCTGTATACTTCATGTTCTTCATAGCAAACTAGCTCAGATACAGGAGTCAGTGGCAGCTTAATATTTTGGATGTTAACTGTACAGCCACAGAAAGTCTTCTACCAGAGTTGATGAGGTGGCTCAGCAATGTTTGCTTTTCATGGGAAACAGAAAGAGCGGAACTCGAAAAGCCTGAAGCCCTTGTTTGCTTGAAGAAGAATCTTGTCACGTTTACCTTCCATAATCCCACCAACTCATTAAATGTCTTCATTTTTCTTAGTGATGATTCAGGTGTTTAAAGACCCGATCAGAGTATATGGGTTTAGGATCTTCTTTCCATTTGCTTGAATTCAGGGCAGAATGAAAACTTTTCACCACACACATTCCAAGGCCCAGGCTATCTTATATCAGTGCTATCAACTTTACCCCACAGAAGGCCTTTTTAGCAGAAGTTTTCAAATTCCAAGACAAGGCAACAGTCAATTGTTTAAAAGTAGTATACCGGAAAGTGGATCATACCTCTTGCTGTTACCCAGTTTTTTTTTTTAACAGTGTCTTATCATGTCATGCAAGTTGTATTAGGTAGCAGTGAACATGCAAAGAACAAGCAGACTCTGGGAGGGAAAATGTGCTAAACTAATCCCAACTGATCACAACAGTCAGTATGCAAATTTAGGAATAAAACATTTTTACTAACCTTGACCCTCTGGGCTGTGTGACATACCAAATTGTATGTGATAAGCATCATTAAACATACAGGAATTATAATTTTATCTTTTGGAGTTTTAGTGATTTAAAAGAAAATTCACCCAATCTCTAATTTATTCATTAGAATAACAATATTTTAAAAGTGTTTCTACTGTCTAAAAAGTCCTAAGATAGTTGTTAGGGAGGAAAAAATGATGAATACAACAAGGTTCCTCTGTTAACTCTTTCAATGTACTCTGGTAAATTTTCTCAAGAAAAATTTTGTGGGCCCTCTCTTTGTATTTGTTTATATACATTTAGATTTTCAGCAATATAAGCTTCAGTTGAAAGCATAGTCTAATCTCAATTTTCTACTAATGGAGAAGACATATGATACTAATTTTCTCTTAGACTTTTGGAAATAGTCTTCTAATTGATCTTCATCCTGATAGTCTCTCCCCCACCCCAAATCATCCTTCATATAACCGCCAGATTATATTTTCTAAACCATCGCTGCAAATATGTCACTTCTGATTGCATATTGAATAAAATATAAATTCCTCGGAAGTCTAGGCCCTCAAAAATTAGGTCCATCTGACCACAGCCTCCTTTAACCTCCACTGTATTTCTCACAAGCCTGTGTTATGTGTAGCATCTTCCATGATATCTATGGTGCATTATTTACTGACAGAGCTCTCACCCCCATCAAAGCCTGTTTCTTGAGAGAAAGGACCATGTGTTTTTCTTTGTAGCTCCAGCTCTATGTCTGCCATATTAGCGTATGTTGAAGAGCAAGTAAATAAATGGATGGCAAGAATTGGAGGTCAGCTAGTTTGCTACCTAGCAGGTATGAATTCCCCCCCCACTGTTTTTATGTAAATTATAATTTACATAATTAAGGTATAATTTACATAGAGTAAAATCCACCCCTTTTAGCATGCAGTTCTAAAGTTTTGACAAACATGTATAATCATATAGCCACTACCACAATCAGGGTATAGAACAGTTTCATGACCCCCCAAATTCCCTCATGTCATGCCCTCTCCCACCCTTAACCCCTGGTAACCACAGTCTCTTTTCTGTCCCTATGGTTTTGCCTTTTTCAGAATGTCACATAAATTGAATCATTCAGCATGTGGCTTTTTGTGTCTGACTCCTTTCACTCAGCAAAATGCATTTGGCATGACATTTAAACAAAAGAGTGGTCAGAACGATGGGTGCTGTGAGGGGGTACAAAATCCTGTGTGAGTAGAAAGACAGGAATGTTTGCTTCAACTCAAAGAATTACAAGAGATTTCATGGCGAAAGTAACATTTAAGCGGTACCTTGAAAGATAGGTAGGATTTTTATAGGCACAAATGATGAGGGAGAAATATTTCAGCACAGGAGATAGCAGGAACAAAAAATCTCAGAAGCACAAGAGGAGGAGAAGGGAGATAAGGCAGCAAAGTAGATGAGGGCTTGGCTGACCTCAAGTAACACCTTTAACAATGTGGTCTTGATCTAGTAGGCAGTCGACAGCCATTGAGGTTTCTGATTTAAGGTTTTTTTTTTTTCCAAGGAGAATAACAGTGTTGCCTACAGGTAATTTTGCTTCCCTGCTTGAATAGAAGTAGACTGCTCTCTGTCCAGGTGAGTATACAACTATGACTCTTAAAACAAGGCAACAAATGAGGTATTAAGGATATAAAAATATCTTCGCTATCAGTACTTGCTGGGAAATTCAGTCACGAGATGGCTGAATCCAGTAACTACCAAAGACTCTCTAACCTCGCCACTCCTCTGTAGTCCCTCAATTCTATGGTCAAGGTATCAGAAAGTCAAGTATCGTTCCTGGATCCTATTCTACTAGTTCTCACAGAAACATCACTGGGGTAAGCAAGAATGTTATGGCTCTGTCCTGGCAGGTAGCCAATAAAAAAACCCAGTCAAAAAGCATTTCTTTATTTTGTGAAAATCATATCATCCACTGGTATTACTCAAATTCCCATGTAAAATAACTTATTCTTATTTTTTGATGCCTTTTTCTTTCTGGGAAAGGAACAGATATTTCACCAAAGAGGAAATGCAGATGGCAAAGAAATATACCAAAAGATGTTCAACATCACTAACCATTAGGGAAATGCAAATTAAAACCAGAACGTGGTACCAGTGCATACCTACCAGAGTGGCTAAAATTTTTTAAAGGTGGTAACACCAAATGGTGACCAGAATGTGGACAAACTGGACCTCCCTGGTGGCCTAGGGGTTAAGTCTCAGTGCACTATTACCACTGTGACCTGAGTTCAATCCCCAGCCAGGGAAGCTGACCCACATGGCGCAGCAGACCTCTCCTGTCTCTCCTGCTGCTCCCCTCAGCAGTTTATTTCAGTAGATCCTCCTGTTCTGCTCCCCCCTCAGTCTCTGGTTTATCCTTTCATCCCCTCATCCCCCCCCCACTGCACCTCTGACCTACACTCCTGCTCTTGTATGCATAAATAAATCTTTAAAAGGACACCCTCTTTAGATAGATTCTATCTATTAATGTCTTATTTTGTATTGAGTTTTACCAGGGACTAAATTTAAATCCTCTTTTAAATCTTACATTTTTATCATTTCAGGTAGTATATTACAATGGCAGGAGAAGACAGGGATGGCATTGCAATTAGGAAGAATTGTTTCGAGGACAAAGAGAACTTCTGGAGGAGAACATGAATTCTGATGAAAAGATATTAGATAGCCAAGAGTCAGTTTTATGTTTATAATAACAAAACAACAGGTTAAAAGTGGAACATTTGTTGTTTTGTTCAACTAGTATCTTTTATTTATTTTAGTGTCATGTTTTATTTATGTTAGCGTCTATGTTAGCGTCACGGAAACATAAGTGATACTAAGTGCGGCAAAGGGTCATTAAAATAGAAAGGGGGGCATGCAAGATTTTAAATGCTGTGATGGGAAAATAAGTAGCTGAGTTGAGTAACATTTTAGATGTGTACAGAAAAATAAGGTAGAAAAATACAAGGAACTTGTGTCTTGCAATAAATAATTTTCTGGCTCATTTCAGCTTATCGAGTATTTGTGAATAGAAAGCATCCATGCTTCAAGTGTGTAGACTTCACCAAAGTTCTGATGTCCTTTCTCTTAACTGAGGAATTATATTCCTAAAACAAGCAAAATCCTTGCCTTTCTGGCTTCTTTAGATATTGAAATCAACATTTTTTCCTTTTTGAAATGAATTCCACCTTTCCACCTGAAGCAAGGTATACACCAGAATTATTATATGGACAGTAACATGTTTTTCAGGGTCATTATTTTCATTCCCTAAAAAAGAATCGAGTCAGATCTCAATTATAGATACTAGTAGATGGGAAGCAGTGATGTAGATAATACAAAAGAGCAGATAACCAAAATGACACTTGGAGTCCACTTTGAAATGCATTTTTCAGCATATTTTCTTCTTATGTTTTCATAACCATTCCCTTCAAACCCATAAGAGGTGACTCTGAAGAATGCTGAGTGATCAAAAAAAGCCTGAGATTTAAAGATTTATTTTTTATTTATTTATGCATACAAGAACTGGGGTATAGGTCAGAGGTGCAAGGGGTGGGAGGATTCACCAGAGACAGAGTGGGGAGCAGAACAGGTGGATGGACTGAAATACACTGCTGAGGGGAGCAGCGGGTGAGACAGGAGAGGTCTGCTGCACCATGTGGGTCAGCTCCCTGGCTGGGGATCAGGTATGGAACTCACGCTGCAGTGACTGTCGATAGCTTGATAGCATTGAGACTTTAACCCCTGTGCCACCCAGGAGGCCCTGAGATTTAAACACTGTCAGTGGACTGGCTGCATGCAGAGTTAAATTAAGGGCATATTTATATTCTGTATATATCACCTTACTCCCATGAGCATGTAACCACTAAAGAGAATCTATGGATTCATGGGTCTTATTCATTTCGGGAATTTATTCACATCTTCAAGGTGCTTGATTTTAAAATAATCAATTGGATTAATTTTTGTTTCATTCAACTATTTGGCTGACCTTGACTAACTGAATATCTTGGTGTTCTTTTAATTGAAAGAGTTGTCATAAGATGTCAGAAGAGGTTGGAAATATTGCTCCAGATGTCAATATAACAATTTACTGTTTAAATGTGCTTGAGACAATACTAAGGGGTTTGGTTTAGCTGTGAAAATGCTCAACATGCCCTCTGCTGGGCCTTTGTTTTATAAGGTTGGAAGAGAAAAATGCTGTGTCATCTGGTTATATAGTAGCTTGAGAAAAGGAATTCCACTACAACTATCATATATGACGAATAAACCCTAAATACAAATTCACAAATCTTTCTGGCATAGATAAGTCTGATTCAGTTAAGGTAGTTTCAAAAGGAAGATTTACAGTACTATCTAGGCCCAAAGAAATGGAAATGTTATGTGCTTAGGAAGTCTCTTGTGTTTTATGAAATAAAATAATCTTATTGTCAGGTAATCTCTCCATAAATATGTAAGCCCACTAAATAATTCTGCCATGACAGAATATCTGGATGAATATTCTTGTGGATTTTAATTCAGGACTTTTGCAGGGTTTGCAAAGATGCATTTCTACTCTCTCTCTCTCCACCCCTGGGGTTTTATCTGAGGTGTAATTCTATAAATCAGCACATATTCCTATAAATTAAGTGGGTGTTTTGCTTATAAGGAGGAATGGAAAAATAGATTCAGTGTTTTCTTTAGCAAAAATTATGTACATATTTGTCATGGATTAAAATATCTTTTAACATCCTTTGTGGTAAAATAGCAAATATTTAGCAAATATATTCCCAATAACATCTTTGACAGGCAAATGGGGTTGTACACAGCTCAGTTGTATAACTTATACACATAACCACTTTATAGCTGACCATATATCCTTGTTAATAGCTTCAGAAGAACTAAATCATGAAACTAGATGAAATCTGGAGGCTATTGTTTCCATTCCCCTCAGCACCAACTGGCAATCAAAAACTAGAACTGGCCAGTATGTAGCTGGTCATTTTCTTTATGAATTCCTTCCTAAGGCACAAAAATCAATTTTTCCTATCCCTGGGAACCAAAAAGTTTTCATTTTGTCAAACTAAAATTTCTTCCAGACTCTTTAAGGAAATGCTCTCAGATAATTTGTTGTCTAAGTTTTCTAAAACATCCTCAGGTGCTTACACCATTAACAAAATGAATAATAAAAGGTGTAAAAGCAGTGCTGGGAGCATAGTAAATGCGTCTTTTGTTGTGTTAGTCTTCACTGCTTCCCTTTTGTTATGGATGTTACTTGCATGTCAAAGACAAGGGTGAAACTGACAAAGACAGGGAAACTGATATTAAATGAATTGGGATTAGCTATTTTCCCCCCATATTTTAATAAAACAGGACATTTTACTTGGCTGCCTCAAATCTATGATCAGTTTTCCAGGATTGGTTTTATAGTTTGTTTTTGTCTGGTCCTTTGGTTTTGCTATATTCCACATATAAGCAATACCATTGTATTTATCTTTCTCCTTCTGGTTTACTTCACTTAGCATAATCCCTTCCAGCTCCATCCATGTTGTTGCAAATGGCATAAGTTTATCTTTTTTGATCACTGAGTAGCATTCTATTGTGTATATATACCACATCTAAACAGAGTAAAACGTTACTAAGTCAGACTTGCTTGAAGTTGGCAAGTTCTGTAACTTGAATCATAGAATATAGTAATATTTATTATTTTATAATATTTTAACTTTACTCATATAAAAATTATCTATTTACATGCATATTATATATTATATATTTTATTTATATTATTTTTTTCATTATTTATTTTGAAGAAAAGCTAGGACTCATTCTACGATGAAAGGAAATTCATGGTGTCTGTAAGTTGTACACTGGGAACAGTTACATTGTACAAGAAAACCAGTTTTTCGGGTGCTTTAGGTAGTTTTTGTTTACATAAAAACAACTGGACTATTAATTAAAATAATTTACATTATTCTTTGAAACACATGCCTATATTTGCATGGCATTAACATTATGTTACTGTATATGTCTGAAAAGGATATTTTAAAAAATATCATTGCATAGGTTAGAGATTTCCTGTCATATAGGCCTTCTTAAACCTTTAACAAAATACAAAATTTCAGCTTGATTATTTTCCAATAATGTAATAATAACACAAATGAATTGCTACTAAAATGATGCCAAAGTGAAGCACTTCTGATATCCTTAAATAAAAAGGCAAATATTATTTGCAGGAAGATCGCTGCCTTTGTATAATAATTAACAAGAATTTCTAATGATGCAAAGGAACAGGCAAAACCAAACAAGAACAAACCCTTGAAATATGACTGCAAAAGTGAGTCTACTAGAAAGGGAGAGTGGAGTGGGGAACAATGGCGGGAGAAGGCTCAGTAGACTATGGTGGAGGATTACTGGGGAATTACTACTAGTGTGGTTATGATGTCGTTTTAGAGTCGCTAGATTTGAGAGCAGAGCGGGGTCCTTGGGTTCACTCTGGGAAAAGTTTCCCCAGAGCTCCCTTTGGCGGCATGCGGCAAGTTTCTCCACAAGACAGAGACTCAGTTATACTTAAAGAACAGGTTTATTAGGACAAGGAAGTAAAGGACACTTGTACAGACACAAGCGGGCAGGAAGAGCTGCCTCGCTGAGGGGGCAGGTTTGCTACGAGAGGCCTGCATGGTGCAGGTCACGGGCAGATAGGCAGGCCGCTGCCCTGCAGAGGGACAGAGTTGGTAAAGGAAAGCACCTGCATAGGCACAGGTGGGCAGAGAAAATGGCTGCCCCAAATTGTTGCATGGATGGCACTGATATAGCTTTCTTTCAGTTGGGAGGGGCTCATCTTTGAGGATGGCTCCTCTGTTCCTGGCTAACTAGAATTAGAAAAGAGACCAGAGATTCTACAATGGGCTCAATCTCCATATCTTTGCCCCTAGACTACAGTCTAGCTCCTACCTATGCTTTGTAATTTAGAAGCTGGCACCTAGGGATTGTGCTAATGGTTATGTTGTTTTCTTTTGCCCCCACTTTCTTGTGTGGATCTAGTTCTAATCTTATTTTGCATTATATCACCTCCATCAGTAACATACCTCTGCAGAGGTGTGAACCTATACTCCTAAATCATAGACAGTGTTGTAAAGCAATATTACCTCAATAGAAATAATTTAATTAAAAAAGTTTCCATTTACTGAGATAATCCCTTCCCCACTCCTGTAAGTGCTAACCCCATATTTTAAATTTATATTAAACACTGATGAGAATTAATGAGGCTTTTTTATACTTTACCCAAATTCACAGAGGGATGTAAATCACTACACCTACATTAATTTACATAAGTAAGCGAATGAGTAGTGTTAACTGTGCAATATTGTGCACTGAAACAAGACTTGGATTAGAGTCTGCTTCCTTCACTCTGTGGCTCTGTGTGGGTGTGAGCTCTCTTTGTAGGTGTGTGATCACTGCTGGTAATCTAGGCAGTTCCTATTGCCAGAGCTTTATATAGAAGTAGTGTATAACAAAGAAGTCATGTCCCTGATTGGCAGCTAAACGTGAGACACCAAATCGCTTCAGGGACAAGTGATACAGATACAAAGAACATTCTGTTAATAGCCAGCAAAGCTGTTAGTAAGCTGAGGATCTCCAATTTATCTGGCGTTACCACACTCTCTTGGCTATAGATAGAATTGTGACGTAGGTAATATTTGTGTGGAAGAGCATATTACCACCACCACCGCCCTCCCTTCTCGGCCATTATAGAAAGTAGGATGGAGAGTTCTCAAGAAGTTGACTTGAAATACCATATGATCCAACTATTACACTTCTGGGTGTCTATCCCAAGAATATGAAAACACTCATTCAAAAATATATATGTGCCCCTATGTTCACTGCAGCACTGTTCACAATAGCCAAGATATGGAAATAGCTAAGTGCCCGCCAACAGATAATGAAGATGTAGTATGTATGGACAATGGGATACTACTTATAAAAAAAAAGGACAAAATCATGCCATTTTTGACAACATGGAGGGGACTTGAGGGAACTATGTTTATTAAACTAAGTCAGAAAAAGACAAATACCCTATGGCTTCCCTCATGTGGAAGATATAGAAATGAAACAAACAAAACAAAAGCAAATCCTTACATTCTAACAACAGGACAGTGGCTACCAGTGAGGAAAGGGGTGTAGGGTGGATAAAACAGATATAAAAGGGCAATTGTATGGTGGTGGATGGAAACTAGACTTTTGATGGAAATCTGTAACCCCTATACCTGAAAGATATATATATGGTTGTGAAATGGTATTTCAAAGAAATGAAAAATAAAAGAAAGGCTTCCTATAGGCACCATACTACATGATGTTTATACATGTGGAATCTCATGTATTTATTTTTTTTAAGATTTATTTATTTATTTATGCATATAAGAGCTGGGGTGTAGGCCAGAGGTGTGAGGGGATGCTAAGAGGATTCACCAGAGACAGAGCGGTGAGCAGAACAGGCGGATTGACTGAAACACACTGCTGAGGGGAGCAGTGGGCAAGACAAGAGAGGTCTGCTGTGCCATATGGGTTAACTCCCTGGCCAGGGATCGAACTCGTGCTACAGTGGCTGCCAATAACTTCATAGTGCTGAGACTTAACCCCTTGCACGACCAGGGAGGCCCTGGAATCTCATTTAATACTTATAATCACCCTATAAAATAGTACTACTAGTATTTCCATTTTACAGATGAGATGACTAAGATGAGAAGACTTAAATTCATAGAAGTTAAATAACTTGGCCAAGATCACACAGCTAGAAAACAAACAGTAGATCTGGGATTCAAAGCAAGGTCTGTCTCTCCACAAAACTTAGATGCTTGAATCACTAAGTACATGCCACTGTTGCTCATAGAAACCAAGCTACATACTTGAAGGCTCAGAGAGATAGTTATGAAATGTAGAATTTTTTTAAAGATTTATTTATTTATACATACAAGCTGGGGTACAGGCTAGAGGTGAGGGACGGCGAGAGGGTTCACCAGAGACAGAGTAGGGAGCAGAACAGGCAGATCAGAAGTACACTGCTGAGGGGAGCAGTGGGGGAGGCAGGAGAGGTCTGCCGCGCCATGTGGGATTCTCCCTGGCCGGGTGTCGAACTCGCGTAGCCATTGCCGACAGCTCCACAGCGCAGCACTTAACCGCTGCGCCACCAGGGAGGCCCATGAAATGTAAAACTTGGAAGGACAGAACAAATAGTTGGCACTCAGTAAATATTTGTTGAAGAAATAAGTAAACCCTTGCTTTACAGATGGGGAAAAAAAAACATTTTTAAGTCTTCTTGTATCTCCATGTTAGATAACCCAAGTGTCAGCTTGGGAGCTCGCTCCCCTAAGAGCTTTCTTCCCAGCTGCAAACAGCTTCCTTTCCCTCCCAGGGTATGGATATGTAAACAAGAACAAACAGTACCCCAGGGCTTTATACTCCAGAGTTTAACCTCACTCCTTGTATCCCAGGTGGGTGAGATATCATGTGGCAACATGCGTCAGGTTAGAGCCCTAGTATTTTTTAGGCCCTCTTTAGGCTTTCCTTGCTGAGCCAGAGAGCTGCAGTTTTCAGGTCAGAAAGAATAGGATTCTTTGTAAAATGGTCAGTGAGGTGACACATCTTCCTTTAACAAAAATGCGACTTACCCTTCCCTTCATCTGAGTTCTGTTCCAAGAATTCTACACAAAGCCCTTTGGTAAATATGGCCTTCTTGCATATCCTGGCTTTTTGACAAGACTAATTATCTAAGAGCATTTGCCTGTATGGTTGGAATGGTACTAAATTTCTCAGAATTAACCATTGTGGCCTCTGATTGTAGTTAATCTTATTATACTTACGTTACTAAGCATTTAGATGCTGGTTATATCCTATATGAGGCTAATAAACACAATAAGCAGAAAATTATTTTTGACAAATGGTTATTGGTCCATGTAGACATTTTTAGATCTAAAATAATGTCAAATATTACAATCCTCCTCCTCCTTCACTGAATTGACTGCTCTGAGGAAAAGAACTCAATTTGCATTTCCATTTAAAAGCTAAAAATATACACAAGTAAATGTGGATTGGATTTAATTCAATTCTGGGATGCAGAGCACCCGAGCATTTAATAATTACAATTTTGACATCCTAAGGCCTTGACTAAATTTCCACCAGTTCTTACTAAAATCTAATCTCCTCAATTCAGATAGGCAATTAGCATTAGTCATAACAAACAAACCACTTCCTAAAACATTTGATTTATCAAAATGGCCAAAAAGAATTTTGTCATGTGCTCATTCTTTATAAAGATTGAATATTTTAAGCAATATACTCCAGATACCCAGGTAACAGGGAACTCATGTCCCAACTTGCATGTGATTTAAGACTTTAAAGCAGCTCTGTTTGAAACCTTAGGGCTGGGTAGCTTTACATTCAGGTTATTCAGCACCTATTACCCTCCGCTGAACTCCTCCTTCCTGCCCAAACATTGACATGCCCCTCCTTCATCCTTATAATCTACAATCAAAGCTCTATGAACAAACACTTTTGATCTAAATTCTTTCTTATTTTCATCTCTAACCTATTCAGCTCTGCCCTTCCAAGCTCCTTCAAGAGTGTCTGCTCTCTTGTGAATAATTCTCTGATGTTTCATATACACCGACTTGTACATAGATGAACCAACTGCTGCACTTGCCTGAGACAACTTTATTCCAGAATTTCATTTAAAACCTTTACATTAATGCCCCCTGGCCTCACATTCATGTCATGCTTATTTATTGCCCCAAATGAAGCTAATTTGGTTAATATTTTTCTCTGTGCTCTCTTCTCCTTACTGCTCACGACCTTTCTTCTTTAACTGCTCCCTTCCCAAACGTTTCCACATCTCTGGTTACACGACACATAATAAAATTCCCTCAGCTCCTCTTCACTGAGGACTATGCTAAGACTTGTCATTTCCTGTGGCCCCCGACTCATCTCATTGCTGAGGATACCACTTCTCCTTGCTACTTTCAGTAGAAGCAGCTCATCCTTCCATACCACAGAAATTTCAGGGCCATCAGGGGTCTCCTCACCACCACATGGCATTTCCAGACCTCTTTCCCCTACCTTCATGAAAAAAATCCTGTTTTCTGGAGGATCCTCATGGCACTTGCTTTTGTCATACTTTATCCCTTCCTTCCCTGTCATTTCCCCACATATATGAAGACTTTGTCATGTGCTGTCTAGTCATTCTCTGTACCCTAAGTCCCTCTATCAGTCCGTGTTCTGATGTCATTGTGATTCAACTCCAGGTCCTTTGCTTCCCTTCACTTTACTCATGCCACCGTTATGGTCATAGTCTGGGTATTATCACCATCTTGGTCTGCCAACCTTTGAAATTTTTTTTTAAAGATTCATTTATTTATGTATACAAGCTGGGGTGCAGACCAGAGGTGTGGGGTGGTGAGAGGATTCACCAGAGACAGAGTGGGGAGCAGAACAGTCTGATTGACTGAAATACACTGCTGAGGGGAGCAGCGGGCGAGGCAGGAGAGGTCTGCCGCGCCATGTGGGAAGCTCCCAGGCCGGGCATTCTTGCGCCTCAGCTGCCAACAGCTTCACAGTGCTGAGACTTAACCCATTGCGCCAACAGGGAGGCCTTCAACCTCTGAAATCTTAATAGAAATACCTTATGACCTGATCCCCTACCCTGTAACTCTCCCTTTTATATTCCCACAGCTGATATTTGAGTTGTCTGTTCTTACCTTCTATAACTTTAATACCCATGTTGATGGCCCTTCTAATCCCCAACCTCATAATCTCTTCATATCTTTAGCTCTAAACACTTTAACACTTTTTTTTATATTCTGACTTTTACTCATTGCATAACTATCAGTTCTACCTACAACCTTTTCCTTTTTGAAGGCAGTGATCATGTTTTTGTACCATTTTTCCAGAGTGCCTCACATCCTGTATGTCCACGAGAGAGGAAGTCTAAAGCACAGATGAAGAGCATGGACTCCGCAGTCTTGGTATTAAGGTTCCAATCCCAGATTTGCAATTTAGTAACTGTATGACCCTATGGAAGTTAACCAACCTCTTGTGCCTCAGTTTCTTTATGTATAAAATATATAACTCATGGAATGTACCTCACGGAATTGTTGAAATTAATACATTTAGAACAACTTTGGGCACATAGCAAATAATTAGCTATCAATTGCCTTCATAAAGGGCAAGGAAAAACACAGATTTTAACAGGAGTTAAGTGCAACATTGCAAGAAAAAGGGCACTCCAAATATTATGAATGATGGCACTGAGACAGTAACTTGAAAATCAAAAGCAAGTGAAATTTTTTAAAGATTTATTTGTTTATGCATACAAGAACTGGGGTGTAGGCCAGAGGTGTGGGGGCATGAGAGGATTCACCAGAGACAGAGTGGGGAGCAGAACAGGTGGATCTACTGAAATACACTGCTGAGAGGAGCAGCGGGTGGGATAGGAGAGGTCTGCTGCACCATGGGGGAATCTCCCTGGCTGGGGATCAAACTCCTGCTGCAGTGGCTGCCCATAGCTTCATAGTATTGAGACTTAACTCTTTATGTCACCAGGGAGGCCCAAGCAAGTGAATTTTTAAGCAAATTTCATTTCCCACTATTTGTACTTTCCACCAAGGAGATTCCAACGTATTGGTTATTGCCAGAGATGAGTTAATTTGACCACATGGTGTCACTATCTTTGTGTGGTGAAGCCATTAAATGGTCATACTGAGACTATGTATTATTAAAAATTTAGATAAAAATATATAAATCTAAAATATTTAATACTAGTATATTATTAGACATTTATGTAATCAAAGCAGGTTCAGTGTATAAGTGGAATAGTTTGCTGCTTATACGATGTGATGAGAGATGCTCTGATATATCATTTCCCCAAATTTACTCCTCCACAGTTCTGTGGAAGGTCCTGATGGTTATCACCAGTTAGAAATTGAGTTTGTTTGCTTAAGTCATGTTGTTACCAGGAGCAACAAGTAAAGCTCCCCTTGGGATACTTTATCAAAGTTGTGCCTAAAATTCCCTACATGAGGACACAGGATTTGCAAGTTTAGTTGGAAATGGCCATAATTTATTTACGATAAGTCCTTAATGCCTAGGGGAGGTAAGTTTGAATGATGGAGGAGGGGTAAGAAGACAGAGGAACTAAGGATTGCAGAGTAGAGAGGGAAAGAGGATTTGAGAGGAAGTATTTAAGAGGAAGTAGCCTACTTATGCAGTATAAACCTGCTTAAGCATTTCTCTATTCTCTCTTTGTCTGTCACACACACACACACACACACACACACACACACACACACACACACACTTTCCTGAGGGGAAATCATGGTCCTGACAGCATTTCATAATATAATAAACATCAAAATATACGAGGAAAAAGCTAAGACGTAAGCAAAGAATATATTCATGAACAAAAAGCATGTGTTTAGATTCTTACAAAATAGTCCTTTATTTTAAAATGGAGGAAAGAGAGATAAAAATGTGCTTTACAGAGCTCATAGTGAACTAACTCATTTTGTTTTTTCTGGAAACCAGCATCCAGAAGTACTATATCTTTGACTTTCTTATAAAAAATATAAACCCTTATGCTGTTACGCGTGCATGTACTTGTATGGAGAGGGCTGGGGTGGGGGAGAGAGAGAGAGAGAGAGAGAGAGAGAGAGAGAGAGAGAGAGAGAGAGAGAGAGAGAAACAGAGAGGGGTACTTGGGAGCTTAATGAGAGTACTAGAGAGAGGTACTAAAATGCTTTTATTACAAGCCAGGTTATATCAAAGCTTGTGATGTTTATAGATTTTCATAAATTCCCAGCATAACTGAGATTTTTTCATGTACTATACTTATAAGTGCATCCTATGATTATATTAGCTCTTAAAATAACTGTCATTCTTCATTTAGTTTGTGGTACAATGTGATTGTCAAATATTTTCTTGTAAACATGTCTCCACATTTACTGTTCATTTCTATACATTATTACATTTACTTGACTGTTCATTATGGCATTTCAGCTTGTTTTTAATGTTATTTTCCTAATTTGTCAGGAGGCCTTAAAATTTTGTTTGTGTCTTACAACTTGACCCTCAACTTGGAGTCATATTTAAAAGCAAAGAAAATGTTTTCAATCCTTTTATCTGAGACACCAATATCTGAAAAATAAAAAAGAAAAACAATCCTATTCCTTTTGCCTGTTGTTTCTGTATATCATATTATATTTCCCATAAGCAGACAGTAAACTACTGAATTTCCCCTTTAGGTTATATCCTACAATAGTGAGTATATCTGATTTTATATCTATCTATACATATCCATAAATCCATGTGTGTCCCTAGTCTAGCTTGCCAGTAAAGATAAAAATATTCAGAAACCTTACTGAAATCCTGAAACTTCTGTCGAAACAACACACTTAATAGTGGAACAGTGGGAAATTTGTTTTAGTAGTGGTAGGAATAAGTCACAGATGTACACTATTATCATTGGAGTTGTAAGAATGGCATAAAACCACTGATAAGAACTAAGAGGTAAAATTAATATAAAGAAAGAGGCAAAGTATTGTTGGTAAAATGATTATCTTGAAAACTCAAGAGAATCAATGGACAAGCTATTAAATTAATAGGCTTGGGCCTCCTGGTGGCGAAGAGGTTAAAGTCTCAGTGCTATCTAGCTATCGCCAGCCACTGCATGAGTTCGATCCGGCCAGGGAGCTAATCCACATATGGCGTAGCAGACCTCTCCTGTCTTACCCACTGCTCCCCTCAGCAGTGTATTTCAGTAGATCTGCCTGTTCTGCTTCCCACTCTATCTCTGGTGAATCCTCTTACCCTCCCCCACTCCAGCACCTCTGGCCTAAACCCCAGTTCTTGTATGCATAAATTAAAAAAAATAAATAAATGAAATTAATAGGATTTTGGGAAGGCGGCCAGGTGCAAAATCAACATTGTGATGCATGATCAGTATCAATAGCTTCGTTATGTTTCAGAAATAATTGTTTATTTAACTATTGTGTATCATATAGCAGAGTTGAAAACAACCCAAATATCCATGAATTGGGGTATGGTTAAATAAACTGTGAGTGTGTACACACTATGGAATATTATGCAGTAGTTAAAAGAATGAGTTAGAGCTAAATATAAATTTAATGACATGGAAATAACTTCAATGATTACTGTTGAATGACAAAAGCAAGCTAAAGAATAACTTTGTTAATGTTAAAAATAAAATACAGGGCCTCCCTGGTGGCACAGCGGTTGGGTGCTGCGCTGTGGAGCTGTCTTCTGCAGCAATGCGAGTTCAACGCCCGGTCAGGGAGATTCCCACATGACATGGCAGACCTCTCCTGCCTCACCGGCTGCTCCCCTTGGCAGTGTATTTCTGCTGCTCTGCCTGTTCTGCTTCCCACTCTGTTTCTGGTGAAACCTCTCACCTCCCTATGTGTCTGGCCTGTACCCCAGCTTATATGCATAAATAAATAAACCTTAAAAAATTTTTTTTAAATTATGTGTTCTAGGTATATAATTTATATATAATATAGAATATATTTTTGCTATTAATGTTCATATATATTATCTATCTATATGTAAATGTATATATATAGAATATTAACAAAAAGTTTGAAAGATTATATAATGAATAGTTATCGCTGGGAAGATGACTGAGCTTGGGGGTGTTAGTCGGGGGGGTATTTCAATTATATTGTCAGTAATTTTTTTTAAGGAGAGAGCACTACTTGTATGGTTAAAAATTTTTAAAATTTGTTAAATACTTTAGTTTGCTGAAGTCACCTCATCCAGGTTGTTTAAACTTATTCACCTTTCCGTGTATAACAGAGAGTTGCTTTCTAGTTTCTTAAAGTATCACTTAAACAACAACAGCACAGACCATGTGCTCAGCTCAGTACAGTGGGCCCAATAGCAAATATGACAGATGTGGACTCTCCTCTTCTGGAACTTACAATCAAGTGCGAGAGACAAATAATAACATAATAAAATAATTACACCTTATAAAATATTTAAACAGAAATGGGCAGCAGTTTTCAAAGGGAAATAATGTGGTTGAGGGAGATTTCTTAGAAGAGACTTTAAACTGGGACTTGGAGGACCTATTATGTGTGATAGTGATGGTGAAAATGGGGAGAAAAACAAGTCAAAAGGGCCTCACATAGAAAAAGCTTCATGTGTTAGAGAAAATACCCCAAAGCCAGAGTAGTTAAGCACTATTGTGGGGGGGGTCGCACAGGAATATAGGCAAAGGCCAGAACACACAAGTGCTTTAGGCATGCTAAAATTTACATTTTATTCTAAGAACAAAGGAAAGTCACGAGGGAGGGGGCTTTGAGAAGAGGAGCAATGTGATCTGACCTATATTTTTGGAGTCAGTGTGAGACATGATGGTTGCCTGGCTAGGCTGGTGGTGGTAGCGTGCGTGCTTATATTTTTGGAGGCGGCATATGTGAAAATATGAAGCAGAACTGACTCAGGTAGAGGGGAAAGCAAGTAGAAAAGCCTGTTCATATTTCTCTATTGGTTTAGAAACAGCAAAACACCAGAGTGACGGAAGCCTAGTAGTGTGGGGTGAGAGGCATGGAATAAGGTCTGACAATACGGGGCCTTGTGCCACAAGGTATGAAGCTTGGATTTTATTCTAATTGGAACTGAATTAAATTTTCTGCAGGATCACCCTGGCTCTTATGTGGAAGAGAGAGTGTGTAGCGGGGAGAAAGCAGCCGGGAGACCAGTTGGGAGGCTATTGTGGTGGTGATAGATGACAATGGCCTGCACTTGGGTAAATGCAGCAGAAGTGGGGAAATGAATGGATTTAAGAAGTGCTTGGAGGCAAGAACAGGACTCTGTTTAATGAGAAGTGGGAGTGAAGAAGGGGGAGGTACTTTCAGGTTCAATGTCAGGGAGGAGTTTAGTGGTATTGAGGGACTGAAAACACGCTGGTGTGGCTGCAATCAGCAAGAGGAGGGAGGGTCTGAGTGCTAGGCGGCCCCGGTGATTCAGGGTTGGGTAAGGACATGGGAGGGGCTTTGAATTTGCTCCTAGTTCCGCTGGAAGCGATTGAAGGGTATGAGAGCGTGATTTATCTTTTCTAAAATGCCAGTTTGGCTTTGTATGGAGAGTGGGCTTGGAAGGGGACAAGAGAAGCAGGTAGATCAGTTAGGAAGTTATTGCAGAGGTCTAAGATAGCAAAGATGAAATCTTGGAGATGGTCACAAGGAGATAGACTTGAGATTCATTTGAAGGGGAACTGATTAGTTTTCTTGAATTAAGCGCTCTCTCTCACACACACATAATATATCTCACAAACATCTCATATCTGCAATAGATATGAGAATAAGTCTTACTGAAGTTTTTATTACCTTCTCATTTCATTTACATGCTATTTTTTATTTCTGCTCTCATGTTCAGAAAAACACTTTTCTAAAGCTTGTGAGTTTGCTGCTTGTAATTAAACCTTTCCTTTCCATGCATTTAATTGCTCTGGATTTAGTGAGTTTTGGGGAGTCTGAAATGCCACAAACTTCACCTTCTAATCCACTTATCAGACACAGCCAAAATGATAAAAACATAAGAACTATTTTATCCCTCCCAAATTGTTGACTTTACTACCTTCAAATCTACACATTTCTTTAGGTGATTTACCTCTTAACGGCCTATTTAACTTTCAAACCCTGTTTGCTCAGCAACCAAGTATTTAACATGTTCTGAATTTTCTGCTTTTAAAAGGTGTCCTGGCTTTTCTTGCACATCTGGGACACACAGAACTGGATGGATGTCTCTGCAGAATTTGGAAAGGGTTGTTAAGAAGTTACATAACCGGGCCTCCCTGGTGGCGCAGCGGTTAGGCGCTGCGCTGTGGAGCAGTCGGCGGTGGCAACAGGAGTTCGACTCCTGGTCGGGGAGATTTCTGCATGGCGCGGCAGACCTCTCCTGCTTCATCCGCTGCTCCCCTCAGCAGTGGATTTCCATCGATCTGCCTGTTCTGCTCCCCACTCTGTCTCTGGTGAACCCTCTAACTGACCCACGCCTCTGACCTGTACCCCTATGCTTATATGCATAAATAAATAAATTTTTAAAAAGAAGTTACATAACCACTTAAGGATCACTATTTCCAACTCCATCAAAACAACAGGTCAAAACACACAGCAAATTGGGAAAAGTTTGATTAAAGGTTTACCCCCATGTACTATACTATATACTATTCCTCCTCAGTGGGAACTCTTCTCAGAAATTTTCCCCTTCAGAAAAAGAATTCTGCTAGTTAGCAAGGGCGGAAATAGACCCGGCCCAGGTGTAAGGATTTGTGTCCCCACATCCTGAAATCATGAGATGTAAGGGGGGCAGGAGCATCCCTTAGACTTACTGCAGACCTTGAAAGGGATAGAGAGGAAGAAAAATGCAAAGAGAGGAGGGGTGTATTTGCATAACAGTAGGGAAAAGGTATAGTGCATGTTAGTAAAATGAAACAAGCAGCCCCTGATGGCTGGAGCCTGGCTTGGTACTATCACTTGGAGTTTGGTGATTTTTTGTTGAACGTATTATAGAGCATCAACATTACAGAAGGTTATTTATGCTGCGGCTGTGAAGGGTCAAGACAAAAATAAAGACACACTCATGTCTGAACATACTCTAGATATGGAAAGTGCCCAAGCCACAAAAATGACCAAACATTTGCATCCTAAGTAACAAGCGACTGCTGCTTCTTGACCAATTACAACATTGTCCTTGGCTAAGTCTTCCTCGCTTACAAATAAGGTTTATTTAGAAACCTGGTCACAGAATTACTCCTACTTACTGACAGCAATCAATGTAGAACAAAGCCTCTTAGAGTGACCAATCTATGCTGGTTCTTGCAGAAATTTGCAGGACTAGCACCGAAAGCCCCCAGTCGCAGAAGGACTGGGATGTCTGGTCAACGGTCTGCTTCCTTAAAGCGTCCCCCACATCTTTGAAAGTGAGCCCAAGTTCTGTAAGTCCTGTCCAATGCCCTCCTGTCCCAAGATGTGCATTCTCCAGTTGTTGCAACAACAAACCCAACTTTTTCAACAGTGGAGAAGAACGAAAGCCCTGAAGGGGATGGAGTGTGGTTTTCTGAAAGGATGCTTTTTAGGGGTAAGAAAAGATGATGAGATGGAAGGTGAAGCTATAACTTTGTTAGGACTTGATGCCACATCTTCTTCCCAAACAAACCACTTATGAATAGACAACAAAACCACAAAATTTTGGCTTCTGTTACAAAATAATGACTGTTTTGAATGGACCAAAGGTCGACCATAGTTTTCATATCCCTATTTGCTTTCTTATGTTTGTCTATTGCATCGTAGAGTAGTATCTATGAAAGAAAATTGCTGGGAAGAAAAACTTCAGTGACACTTGTTCATAGGTCTTAAACTGCAAAACATTAGAGTTACCATTTTAATTCTTTGGAGTCAAGATCATTCAATGTTAAAGATCCATAATCATTAAATGAAATAATGGCCCTGGAATAGTGCCCGGCATATAGTGAATGACGATAAATATTAACAATTACAATTGCTATCGTTATGTCATCTTTATTAATGTGCTTATTTGAACAAGGGCAATGCTGTAGATTTTTTAAAAACATTTTAAAAGGACAGGTTTATTAGGAAAAGGAGAAAGGAAAAAAGAGAGACACCTGCATTGTCACAGGCAGGGAGGGACGAGAGCTGCCAAATGCTGTCGTTTTAAAAAATGTTTCAATCATGTATCCTTGCTTATTTGGCAGTGTATATTACATGATAAGTGTAACTGCCTTTTTTTCTAAACTCCGCTCAGAGCCATATCTATGAGTGTGTGTGACCTTTGGCAAGATTTACAGAGTGACTTTCGGTAAATCTTTTTAATGCAGTTCCTGGGTAAAGTCACTAGATATTGGCCCTTTTCTGTACTTTGTAAAGTGACTTTTGAAAATAGGACTACTGGTTAGTTTGATACTGTTTACACTTTAAAGACAACAGGAGAGTTCATAAGCAGAAAGTGATTATCCATATAAAATTTCAGAAACCTGGGCTACTCAGAATCTTTAAATTGAAATATTAAAAAAGTAGGTTCCATAGAACAGCTTTACTTTCTGTTTTTCATCAGTAAGGTGCCTCGTTTTATTTTTGTAAAAATAAAAATCATTTGAAAAAATATAAGGACATGAGGAAAATGCTTATGAAATGCTTTTAACTTCAAAAGTAAAAATGTGAATGCATGACTTTTGGCAATGGCCAGGTTATGTTACAAAAGCATTGGGTTGGAGATTTACAGTAATTTTGTACAGCTGAAAGACTGTCTCGGTTTTTTTTTTTTTTTTTTGATAACCAGAGAAAAACAAGATGCTTGTTTTTCAAACATTAGTACTAAATTGTCTTTTCCCCCCTAAATTGTCTTAATATATGTATACAACCTGGGATGATCCAATTACTCTACTATTAACACAAAATTGATTTCCTCTCCTTTACAATTCTAGAATCTGTTTAATTTAATTTACATTAACTTTCTCAGAGGCCAAATTTGGCAATGACAACACCAATTATCCTGACACTGTGTTCTGTCACTTCTTTCCTTGTTTGAAATTATTACCATTTTTTTCCCCTGTGGCCAGGTCTGGGCCCAAAACACCAACACCCACCCATAGTACAGAAAATGTGGCTCAGACATCTACTTCCTCACTGGCTTCAAAACCATTTATTTGGAGAGTGGCATTAATAAAAAACAGCCATTCTCAGAAGCAAATGCCTTTAGGTAGTGAATAAACTGATGGCTAGATTTACTGAAGTCATAAGTAAACATTTCTAAGGGAAATCTTTGCTTTCGTTGTGAATTATAGTGTTATCCTATTTCTGCCATACCCTTTTCAATGTATAGTCTTTCTTACAGAGTAAGTGCTTAGTGTATTAATCCCACAAATGCACATCTCACATGCCTACAGCATAGTTGAACTCTCATTTCTGTAAACATTTTGCACACTTACAATATACTGGTAGTTACACCTAAGAATGAATTGGTTTTGCAACTACCCTATGCTTGACTGCATACCTTTTTCACAACACAAAATGAATCAAACTGAAAAGTACAAATTAATAATGAAATTCAAATACTGTTTTCTTTAATGTTTAGAGGTAAAGTCACACTTATTAAACAACCATTACATAATACACACAGAAAACTAATACAGTTAAGAGGTCTGAAAGAAAACATGAATCGCTTACAAATACTGAGTAATAATAGTAAAGTATTTCCAAGTAGTGCTGTGCAAGAAAATATAAAGGAATAATTATCTTACAATCTCATTGCCAGATCCTAGGCAGTTCTAGATGGAAAATATCACTTGAAGAAAAACAAAGACATTGACTTTTGCAGACTCGATAATTACTTACCGAAGTTTGCCATCTGTATCGTCTTGTTGCCAGTATCTGGACCATTGTAAATCACGACAGCATCAGCATTTCTTCTGCCCGCAGTTTGAATTTTTTCCGAAAATGTGCAGTTACCTCTTTCTATCAGCGCGATCCAGGGCTCCTGAGTATTAGTAAACTCAGTGTTGGGGTCACAAGCTTGGTAGTTGTTCTTAGGGATGCCCACCACCCCCATAGCATTAGTCACTGGTGAGACTAATCCGTAAACACCACATTCGCATGTCTCTACTGTAGTGCAGTTGCTGGTTTCATTGTAGTAAGTCACAGTCACGTAGGCATTCCCTGAAAAAGACGCTGCGCTTTTAAATAAAAAGGTAAAAATTACAAGCATCCGAAAACAACTGAACTTACTCTCCTGGTTCATTGCTTGTTCATTTGAGCATAAAATTTAAAATGTCTGCTGATATTTCCAACTATCAGTCACCATTTGTTCACTCAGGTCGCCGCTAAGCAGAAGTTTGAAATTTCAGTTGCCTAGTAGGTAACCGATCTCACCTGTAGCAACATAAGCTCTGAATACATCAGCTCGCTTTTACTTTAGTTATCTACATTCCCTTTGGCCAGCCCCTCCTTCAACTGTACACACTTAACCCTTAACCAGGACTGCCTTAGCGATACATAACACCATCAACTTTATTCTACATGTCAACTTATCAGGATTGGATGACTTCCCGCACTGACATTTTTTTTCTGCTGTTAGAGCTAACGCACTTTTCATAAACATGGAGTGGATTGGAATGAGGAACTGAACTCTTGGGAATGTCACGTGACAAGGCTGAAAGTCACCTCGCTCAGAATATCTGAAACACCAAACTGGTTTTCCAAGCCCTGCTGAAATATGCTATCAACCAGTTCAGCTGGAAGTAAATTAAGATCCACAATTTTAATTGCTATAGCATTACTCGAATTGATTTCATAGCCTTTTTTGCCTTATTTCTTTGTGGACATTTTCTTAGCATCCTCCCCAGGGTGTATCTTCGGCTACCTTGTTTATTTGTTGCAAAGTAAACATAATTCAATGGCTGGAGATTCTTTCAAGTACGGTGCCTTGCCTATGATAAGCACTCAAATATTTGTTGATTGACTAGTACCTATGAGTAGCTGAATTCCATTAATTTTTATGTCCCACATATTTTCCTCTAACAAAAGACTGTTGAAGGTTTAACTTTTAACTTTTAGAACTTTAAATTCTAGTTCTTTCAAATATAGAGACAGATTTACTTATTTCATTGTTTCCTGTATTGTAAGCTCTGTTTTTAATCAGGTATATACTGGATATAGCAGCCATGGAAATAATTGCTGTGTGGTCATCTGGTCTGAGCAAGTTGCTGGGATAGGGAGATTGCAATGTGTGCCAAGGGCTGGTGAAGGAGTAGGTGAATGGACAAGAAAAACAAGAGATATCAAGAATCTGATTGGGCCAAGAGTCAGGAAACTATACAAACAGGCATTAGGCTATCAGAGAAGCAGAAAGCCACCAGGTCAACAGAAAGGCAGACAATAGTAGCCTGAAGTTTGAGAAAAGTACTCTGGCACCAAAGGGACTATGAGAGTCCAGGGGACAGGACAGCAGAAAATAGGAGATGTTGTTGAAAGGAGGTAATCAATGGAACTATTTCTTCCCCCTACTTCTTACCTTATTTTAAACATTTGAGATGCAGCATAGGGTAGACAGTGTAGGTAAGAACCAACAGTTAACATCACTCAGCAGAGGGGAAGTGTTCAGGGAACGTGCAATAAAACCTAGTGAATAAATCACAGCAGATGCACAGGACAAATATAAACCCTTCCCTCAAATTATAGCTGCCCATTACTCAGCTGTGTATGTCCTCCCCAACAGTAGCTGGTATTAGTAGCACACTATAGAGTAATCACTTATAGAGTAAGCACTTATTCATGGGGATTGATCTTTGAAAAGTCTAAAGGTTTCGTGTGTTAGCTCTGGTTGATTGAAGAATAAATGAAAATAGTTTATTATTTTGCTGTTAGCACTACAATTTTAATGTGTTAAAACTGGTACTAAAGTCTGCACTGACTAGACTAAGAAAACTATAAAAGTAAGAATAGAAGTGTTGTTATTTTCAAAATGATTATTAGTCTGCTAATTTCTACAAGACATCTGTGATACATTCCATACAAGCATCCAATACAAAAATAATTAGTAAAATCCTAGAAATCTGATTTAACATTTTCTACCAATTATTAAATTTCTTCTAAATGAAAGATTTCTCATGAAAAAGTTCTACAAGATTAGTAAGAAGTTAGCTAAATTCACTAGAAGTCAAATTTTATTGAATAATCTCAACATACTAGTTTCAAATCATCACATTATGTCTTTTGCATAAACATAAACAAAAATCAGTGTGTGCCTTAAAAATGACAACTTTCCCAATTAAACTAGGAGTCACATAAAAACAAGCTTAAAAAGCAACCCTTGAAGGCTGAGTGCAGAACTGAAGCACCGAGGGTGGGGTGGGAAAATGAGGGGTAAGAATAAAGAGGGAAGGAAGCACAATGGACTATGGTGGAGCACTATGGGTGATTTGGTGGTGGGTGCACTACAGTGATGACACCTGATGGGGGCATCCAAATATTGCCTCAATTAAAAATAATTAAAAACCGACAACTTTTCCATAATACTTTGTGGCAGTGCTATTAAAGAGAACTTGGCCAATAGGCACATGAGAAGATGTTCATCATCTATTGTTATTAGGGAAATGCAAATCAAAATCCCGATGAGTCATCCATCACCTCATACCAGTTAGAATGGTGTAGGGTAAATGGAAGTGATCAGGTATTTTCCGCCCTCCTGCTATTAGCATCAGTGATTGACACCTGTGGTCTTACACGCACACCTGATGGCGGCACCTGGAGTGTGGTGTGGGCGTGTATAAGTGGGCGCACCTGAGCAGAGACTGTGCCTCTAAGGGTAGCTGCAGAGAGCAGAGGTGCGCGGCAGCAGAGTGAGGTGGCAGAGGACCAGGCAGTGGGGTGCAGTAGAGACCAGCAAAGAGACCACAAGAGAACCCCAGAGAGCCCAGAGAGAGTGAAGATTCGCCAGGCACTAGGAGGCCTGCCAGCCTCCTGACCCCCAGGCCCCCCTGCCTGCCCTGTACCTGGTTACCTCACTACAAGTGGCGTAGAAAGATCATTAAAAGCCTGAAAAAGCCACTGAGGGCTCCGGGAGGACTCCTTGACCCGTCTGCCAGTATCATAGAAAACCTGCTCTGTGCCTTGCTGGCGCTACAAATGGCTACTAACAAAAAAGACAAGAAACAACAAGTTTGACTGAGGTTACCCAGGGGAACACTTATATGCTGTTGGTGGGAATGTAAATTGGTGCGGCCACTATGGAAAGCACTCTGGAGATTTCTCAAAGAATTAAGAATAGAAATACCATGTGATTGTTATTCCATGTATGGTACTTATCCAAAACTTATCCAAAGAACATGTAATTTGTAATTTATTTATTTATATTTAACATCATTCTTCATTTTTGTGCAACGTATGCTTTCTCCTCTCAGGTGTAGTACCTGTTAAATTCCCACCACCAAGAACATGTAAACTGTTTTAAATTGATCTGGAGGTTGAAGTGCATGACTTTATATGTATCCAGCATTACATATCTTGTATGTCTGAGCTTTTATGCTTTTCTTTTGTGGCTTTCAGAGAGTCAGAACTTAAAAGATAATTTTAGATTGTTTAAAAACATTACAGTTAGGGCCTCCCTGGTGGCGCAGTGGTTAGGCACTAAGCTGTGGAGCTGTGGGCAGCGGTGATGAGAGTTCTATGCCCTGCTGGGGAGATTCCCGCATGGCGCGACAGACCTCTCCTGCCTCCTGCCTCTCCCACTGCTCCCCTCAGCAGTGTGTTTCCGTCCATCTGCCTGTTCTGCTCCCCACTCTGTCTCTGGTGAACCCTCTCGCCGCCCCCTGCCTCTGGTCTGTACCCCAGCTTGTATGCATAAATAAATACATCTAATAAAAAAATTACAGTTAGAAAAATTAGTCTTAGAACAATAAATTATACCCATGAATACAACTTTTTTGTTAATACCCAAGGTAATTTGCTGGAGGGTGAGTGGTCTAATGTTATTCAGTGTTTTTGAAGTTTTGTTTGCATAACACCTACGTTAGACTTGGAAGTTTTTAAAAAATCAAAATTTCTGTGTCCCACGCTTGGTCATCCTGCATCAGAATCTGGGGAAAATCTAAGAATTCACATCTTAAATAAGCTGTCCAGGTTAATTCTTATGCATGTCACAATTTAAGAAGTTTAGATTACACAACTTGTACATGATGAATAGTACTGGATCTAGTTCGAATTTTGACACACTAGTTGCTGTCATTTAATTTTGACCTCATTGTACTTCAAGTTCCGATTTATAAAGGTGTGTTTATTTGTACTTTAGAAGGTGCTCTGAAAATTTTGAAGTATCTTGCAAACCACAAGTTTGCATGGGTGCTGATTCCAACAACTAGTATATCCTCAGGAGTATAAAAACCTCTCTAAGACATTGTCTTCATTTACAGAATAAAATAATTTGGACTAGAATTTATTTATAAGGTCTTTTCTAGATCTAATATGCCAGCACACTATTAAAATAAAAGTTGTTTACAAATTATTCATTAAGATATTTCCCTTCCTATCAGCACAATTCATGATGAAGCCACATTGAGAGCAGATAAAATGGTAGCAGGTAAAAAGGTAAATTCCAAACAGCACTATATATCAGTGGTTCTCAATCTTGTCTGCACATTGGAATGATCTGGAGAATTTTTAACTATCTTGATGCCCAGGCTACACCCCAATCAGAAACTTGGAGGTGACATCTAAGCATAATGCTTTTTTAAACTCCCCAAGTAATAGCACTATGAAGCCAAGTCTAAGAAGCACTGCTGTATAATAGGAAACATTTAATACTACTGCAGTTTTTTGACTACTTGTATCTTAATATTAAGTACCTTAGTTAATAGTAAGTAGCTTAGTGAAAACATATAATTAATATTAATAAGGGCATGAAGAAGGGAATTACTCATGTCTTAGGCAACTTTTTCCATATGATTGAACAGCAGCTATGGTTAACACACCATTTAACGATGAGGAAGCATGGCGCTATGTTTCTAATAGGATGCAGTACTCTTGATTAGCCATACCAAACTTTCAATTCTGGGCCAGGTGACTCTAACTTGATGTATGTTCAAAATAACAAAAGTTTGATAATGCAAAATACTTGCGTCAAAAGTCAAATATGCCTAGGATCACATGACAGCAGATACTCGAAAGTCACCTACATATTATTGTTTGGTTACTAAGATAATGCTTTTGTGATTTGGGGAGGAAGCATTTTTCTAGTTAGATTTCTTTTTCTTTCAGTGTGAATTTTTTAAGAAAGAACTGCGTCATTAGATTAAATGCGTCATTAGATTAAAATGCCTGAATCTTTATCTTAATGTTAACTCCAAAATGTGTATGTACTATACCCACTTAACTCAGTCTCATATATCACCTAGCTGGTCCCCTTGCTACCTGCATTAGTAAGATACAGGCTTGATAGCTGGTCAGAGACCCAAAATAATGCTGCCATAAGTCAGACAGAAGTTCATTTTTCTCTACTATGATTTTTCTCTCCTATGGATTTTCAATCCAAAGCATACAAAGCTGGTATGGGCAGCCCCACAAGGTTAGGGACCCAGGCTCCTTCTAGCAGCTAGTTGCATTTAAATCCCTAGGATGTGGCATTTCTCTGCATGATCCGAGATGTTTCACCACTATGCTCACATCCGATCCAGCAGGAGAAGGGGAAAAGGGAAAGACAGCATTCCCTTTAAACCTTTGAGGGAATGTTTCAGAAACTGTACAGATTACTTCTGCTCACTTCCCATTGGAAAACTCAGTGTCCAGAACTCAGTTACAAGGCCATCCCTACACGGGAACCAGGGGAAAGTGTTCTTTACTCTAGGTAACCATGTGTCCAGCTGAAAATTGACAGTTCTGTAGAACAGGTATTGGGGTACAACTAGTAATTTCTGCCAATCTCTTGACTAGCTATCACCCTTCCAGCAGACATGGGTGTTCTAAAACATGGACTGGATGATGCTACGTGCTGACCAGGAGCCATTCAATGGCTTGCCAGTGCTCTGAAGATACAAATTAAAATCCTTAACTGCAATCTATAAGGTTCTGCCTAGTTTGCAAGAGCCCTTGTGTATTAGCTTTTCTCATCTTGTATCCCACTTTCTGCACTCCAGCCTTATCAGTTTTCATTCAAGTCCTCAAAACACACCTTGTGTTGTAAGACCATTGGCCTCAGGAAAGCTTTCTCAGTGATCCCCTCCCTGCTTCTGGTTTCCTTGTTATATACAAACCATGTATTTTTCCATTGATCTCATCATTTGCATTTAGTTCACTTATTTGTGCAACTATCTTAATGTTTTTCTTTTACACAATACTATAAGCTCCAGGAGAGCAGGGGCAATGTCTGTCTTTGCTTGTGTTGTATTATGTTTTAGTGCTAACCCAGACTTACCACAGAGTGGCCATTCACATAGCTGGACATGTGCTGCAATAATTTGGCTCATACTTTATGAGCCTCAGGATTTAGAGACATTTCTCTCACAGTGATCCAATACACTAGCTGAAATTTTATTATTCAAACATTTTATTTTGTACTCAACTTAGAGTATAAAGACAGAGTTTGGGGTCATAAGCTTAACCTTACAATTGAATTCCTTTGACAATTTTACCTCAAATAACTTGGTCTTTTTCTGTTTCAGTCCTATAAGATAAATATTAAAATCTTATTAGGGACAACATCTAGATCTTAAGCTATTAGGAATCAAATGCAATCATCTCAGAATAGTAACAGAGGATCCTTAAATTGTGATGTTTGATTTTCTTTCTTTTTCTAAAAGATTTATTTATCTATGCATACAAGCTGGGGTATAGGCCAGAGGTGTGGGGAGGGGTAGTGAGAGGACTCACCAGAGATAGAGTGGGGAGCAGAACAGGTGGATCTACTAAAGTACACTGCTGAGGGGAGCAGTGGGTGTGTCAGGAGAGGTCTGCTGCGCCATGTGGGAAGCTCCCAGGCCTGGGATTGAACTCGTGCTGCAGTGGCTGTGGATAGCTTGATAGTGCTGCGACTTAACCTGTTGCACCACCAGGGAGGCTCTGATGTTTGATTTTCAATGAATATGCATATTATTTTAAAAAGCTAAAATATTTCAAATTTGAGGATATATGTATATACATATACATGTATTTATGTATGTATATGTATATTCACTGAATAGGCAACAAATTAGGAAAGATGCTAACAGTAAAAATAACCGATCAGGCAACAAATTTCCTACAATTGGAAAGCATCATAAAAAAAAAAAAACTTTTCCCAGGTTGCCCTTTATATCACAAAGTAATTGTGGTATTCATCAATTGAACTTAGAATAATAGGAATTAGAATAACTAGAATAAAACTATTTGCTTTCTTGGCAAGAAACAAAACCAAACCTGGAATTAAAGGATTTCTTTTCGTTGTTGTTACAAAGAGTTGCTATAATTGACACTGGTTTAATCCTAACTTTAAAATAAATGTTCTTCAATGTGGAATATAAAGAAATCAAACAAAGGCTCAGACAAAGACAAAGTTTAAGCCATCCCTTAAAAGCTGACCATATATCTGAGGCATGCAGGAGTTGGAGGGTGGGGAGTACCATGGACTGTGGTGGAAGATCATGGGAGTTTTGTTGGTGGGAGGTCTATGGTGACCACACCTGAGGGGAGAAATCCTATACTGTCAAAACACTAGTAAGGGTGTAAAACAATGGTACTTCATTATAAACAAACAAACAAACAAACAAAAACAAAATGTTCCTCAGAGAAAACCACATTTTCATGAAAATAACACAAAGCTATTTTCAGTATTCCAGTAACTATATTAACTAAAACAAAAGAATCACAGAACTGGATGGGAACATTATTTTGCAAATTTTACAAATAAGGAACCTAAGGCCTTTATTTTCCTTAAAGTGGCTTGTGGCTTTCCTTGAAGTTCCATAGGGATTTAGGGTCAGAGCTGTGGCTAACTTTAAATCTTTTTTAAAATCTACTATTGATTTCTTTGGTATAAAGGAAACCAAATATTTAGGACTAGAAGTGGTATCAATATAACAATGTGAAAATGAGGGATAATATAGCGGGTGGTATGACCTGGACCAAAAGGTAAGTTTGTGTTTACTATTTATTTCCATTTTGGACACAAGCCATAAAATCAAACATAATACCAAATAAATGAAATTTTCTGAGAATCCCAGAAATTTATGAATTGTTAACCATTCCTCCTAATTTTTTTATTATAAATAGCCAATTACTGATACAATCAGAACTAAGTAATACATGGGCCTCCCTGGTGGCGCAGCGGTTAAGCGCTGCGCTGTGGAGCTGTTGGCAGCGGCCACGCGAGTTCGACGCCCGGCCGGGGAGAATCCCACATGGCCCGGCAGACCTCTCCTGCCTCGCCTGCTGCTCCCCTCAGCAGTGTATTTCTGATCTGCCTGTGCTGTTCCCCACTCTGTCTCTGGTGAACCCTCTCACTGCCCCACGCCTCTGGCCTATACCCCAACTTGTATGTATAAATAAAAAAAAATTAAAAAAAAAGAACTAAGTAATACATATTTCACCTGCCATCAGTTTACCTGCAAATTCTTGGGTAGCTTATAAAAGAAGAAAAAAGGGTAAATGTACCTGAAGAGGTAACCAGTGAAATAACAAGCTCAACTACAAACCACATAAATGACTTAAGAATAACAGAACTGGTTATAATCTACAGTGTATATTGGCATAACTGTCTATAATCTATAGCTCGTTTAGGAGAAGAATGGACTATATAGTTCATATTAACTAAAAATAGCAACTACTGGTGTCACCAAAACCAGGTTTTAAATGTCCTAAGTCTTTTTTATTAATTTGAATTAAATGAGTGTAGGATAATTCCATCAAAGAAATACAAGTGTTTGGCAGAGAACATGTGCTCAGATTTTTCCTTCAATGTGTTGATCATGTGCCATCTACACTTAGAAGCTTTGGTGTGAGGCTGTGGTCTCTGGTAGACCATGTAATTTATTAGTTGATATGTTAATATGTAGGAACTATCACAGTAGTATATTTGTGTTGCTTTGGAATTAATGAACACATTAATTGCTTGAAGATGAATTTTTCTGAAGGCAGTTTCCTGCTTTCTTAGGAAACTGCTATAGTAGCTCTCTAATTTTGCAACCACTAGAAATGTGGACACAGATGTTTGACTTCAAATTTGGATAGAAACATTACTAGAACACAAAATAAACTACCAGGAAAGTTGTTCTTGAAGATGCTAAATTTAAAAAAGATTCATATTTCTCATGCAATATGAGCGGAGAAATCATACCTTCAAAGTGTATAGTTTGGAAATCTCTGCCTAAGATTTTTAGTCAATAGCTATTTTTTTTTAAGATTTTATTTTATTTGTACATACAAGCTGGGGTACAGGCCAGAGGCATGGGGCGGTGAGAGGGTTCACCAGAGACAGAGTGGGGAGCAGAACAGGCAGATCAGAAGTACACTGCTGAGGGGAGCAGCAGGTGAGGCAGGAGAGGTCTGGGGAGCCATGTGGGATTCTCCCGGGCTGGGCATCAAACTCGTGTCGCTGCTGCCGACAGCTCCACAGCGCAGCGACCGCTGGGCCACTGGGGAGGCCCAATAGCTATTCTTTTAAAAGATTTATTTATTTATGCATACAAGCTGGGGTACAGGCCAGAGGCGTGGGGCGGCGAGAGGGTTCCCCAGAGACAGAGTGGGGAGCAGAACAGGCAGAGCAACAGAAATATACTGCTGAGGGGAGCAGCGAGCAAGGCAGGAGAGGTCTGCCACACCATGTGGGAATCTCCCTGGCTGGCAGTCAAACTTGTGTCGCCACTGCCGACAGCTCCACAGTGCAGTGCTTAACCACTGCGCCACCAGGGAGGCCCTTAGTCAATAGCTATTTAAGTATTAAATTTCCTCTAACATTTATGTTGTATTAAAATCGAATTGTCTTTTAAAGTTTATAATAGTTTAATACCAAAGCCCAGATTCCTTTTGATAAACAAGTACTCAATCTGTTGGAAGCAGAATCATATGGAAGAATGGAGCCAATGGGAGAATCACGCTGGCTCATTCAGCAAGTAAATGTAGTTCTATCATGAGCCAATAACGTAGACGAGAGACATCAAATATATACAAAATGAGAAAGGAGACCAACGGGTGATTAAGTCTTAACTTCTTTAATAATACAGTCAAAATTTTAGCACGAGAAAAATTCAGTATTTCAATTAACATTTAAACACATTTATAAAGAACAAAACACTGAACACATTTATGAACAAACGGCAGCATCTATCTTTAGGCTCATGAGCTGCCTAACACATTTAAAATGTCTAGCATATGAAGTCACAGAACCGTAGGGCTAGAAGATAACCCCACAAGTTAATAGCTTAACAACAATCAAATTCATCTTGAGACAGAATTCTTTTTAACTCATGTGATGGTCATTTTAGCTCATCTAACCACAGAGATGTCAACTAACCACAGGACCTTGCAAATGTGGAATGACCATTTACAAAGTTAAAATGAAGTGGAACAGATAATCAGAATAAAAGAAATTCCCTCAGTTAAATATTTTACACTTTCAATACAACACTTAAAATGTTAACATGAGATAAAACTTTACTATTTGAACTCATATTACATGTACCAAAATTATAAATGAATAGCAAGAATATAGACATACAGTAGCCTCTGGTTTTAAGATCACACACTGGTCAAACATTTAGAAATTCAAAGGATATGAAGTCACAATAAAAAGTGGAAAACCTTAAGACAATTTAATTTAGCACACTTACTATCCAGCTGTCCAAATTAAAGACCAGGACAACTGAATGATACCAATCCAGACGTGCTTTGAAATGAGAAATGCATGTTTGCCACTTCCAGAGAATTTAATCTTCAGATTTCAATTCATAGTTTCTCATTATATGTGAGTAAAAGTGCAAAGATGTTAAATTTTCATGAAAATTTAATCTTATAAATCGGGATGCCTTACATTGAGCCTAGAATTAAAATGCATTTCACAAATAGAATAGTGAACACAATTATCACAAATCAAGATAACAGACGTATAGAAGATACACTTTCTTGATACACAAAAATTGTTTTGATAACTTTTTCAATAAATTTAAATGAAGCTTGGTAGCTCCAAACACAAAATGAACATAAAACCACATAACCTTATAGTTTTTTCATATTCTTGCTGAAAAAGTTATTTAAATTGCCAACAACATGACAGAGTATTTTTAAAGCAGTGCCCTCTTTATACTCTGAATAAATTCATTTGCCAAATTTTAAGAAGTATTCTCTGGGCTATAAATTTTCTGCAAAAAGACTTCTACTTTATTGTTACCCAAATTACAGATATCCAAGATACCGACGACATGTACTCTATCCAGTTCAGTTACTGCTTTTATAATATCACCTAAAAGAAAAGCAGATGGTAAGTATTATAAAATAGTTAATATTTACTTGGATTTATTGTCACATAAGCTGATTTTTTCTTATAATACTCAAACTGTTCTTTATGTTCTCCTTCCATTCAATTCATCACACATTCATCAAAGCTAGATCATAGCAGTAACTTACGCAAATTAAAGTGAACACACCCAACAGATGTTACCAATACTGTCGAGAGCTAGGGACTGGAATTCCAATAGCATACTAAGTCGTTTTTAGTTTTTAATTTTTTAGTGAAGCAAAGTAAGTATACATATTTTCAAGGTCATTTGCATGGTGCCACGTAAACAATTTATTGTACACTTCAAGGATGTGCAAAGATCAATTTTTAAAATTATTTATAATATATATTTTTAATAATTTAGTTATATATATTTTACATCATTGCTCATTTTTGTACGTTTGCTTTCTTTTCTCAGGTGGAGTCCCCATAGAATTCCCACCACCAATTCACCTGTGCACCATCACCATAGTCCCTTGTGCTCTTCCTGTTCTTGTTTTGACTCCTCTCCCTCTTCATTCCCTGCAGAATGTCTCTGATTTATAGTTGCCTGCTTATTTTTGTTTTGTTTTTTATTGTTATTATTTCCTCCCTGATCCCTCATTTGGTTCTCCTATATTCCTCTGATAAGTGAAACCATCTGACAATTTCTTTTCCCTTCTGAATCTCTCACTGAGCATAATCCCTTCTAGTTCCATCCATGTTGCTGTGAAAGGCATTAGTTTTTTTTGATTGCTGAATAGTATTCCATTGTATATATATATACCACATCTTCTTGATCCAGTCATCTATTTTTGGGCATTTGGGTTGTTTCCAAATCTTACCTATTATAAATAGTGCTGCAATAAACATAGGGGTGCAGGTATCCTTTTGAATTAATGTTTTTGTGTCTTTTGGGTAGATCTGCAGGAGTGGAATTGCTGGGTCATATGGTAGCTCCATTTTTAGTAGTTTGAAGAACCTCCACACAGCTTTCCACAGTGGTTGGACCAGTTTGCATTCCCACCAGCACTGTAGGAGAGTTCCTTTTTCACCACATTCTCCCCAACATTTGTTTGCTAGTTTTTTTTAATGTGTGCTGTTCTCACTAGTGTAAGGTGGTCTCATTGGGGTTTTGATTTGCATTTCCCTGACTATGAGGGATGTTGAACCTTTTTTCATATACCTGTTGGCCATTTGCATTTCCTCTTTGGAGAAGTGTCTTTTAAATTCTTCTGCCCATTTTTCAACTGGATTGTTTACTTCGTTTTTTGTTAAGTCATGTGAGTTCTTTGTATATCTTTGTGATCAATCCCTCCTCAGTTGTATGGAGTACAAAAATTTTCTCCCAATTAGTAGGGTGTCTCTTTGTTTTGGTTAATGTCTCTTTTGCTGTACTGAAGCTTTTTAGTTTGATGTAATCCCAGCTGTTTATCTTTTCCTTCACTTTCACAAAGATCAGTTTTTCTATTTTGAAAAAAAACTTTTCAAATATTTCAAATTACAAGTTATCAATAACTGAAGTCACTAAAGCAAAATAAATATATGTAATTTAGTTTTTTAAAAAGTGTATTTCCTTTGAAGTGGCTTTATTAACTAAATTAGCTTTGGATGTGCTTAGAAGTTTTAAAGAAGATGGATTAGGCTAGTGACATTGCTGAAAATGACGGAGTAGGGTACCCCAGGGCTTTGTCCCTCCATTAATGCAATTTATATGCTGGCAAAATGTCTCAGATCTACTTTTCCAGAACTCTGAAATCTAGGGGAAAAAAAACTTAACCAGGGGAAAGATTAATGAACAACGATGTTGCTACACTGCAGTAAGAGAGTACTGTGGTGTTTTAAACAGCCTCCTACACTCCTCGCTCCCTAGATGTGCAGCAGCCAAGAAAATGGCGGCTAGTGCCAGAGGGAGCATGCAGCCCTTATTCTCAAAAATGTGGCTGTGTGTTCTGATCTGCTGGGCAGCTCCCTCAAGGACAGATAAAATGGGTGGCTTTTTTGTTTCTCCTGATTCAGGACATTCTCAAGACAGGGCGGCTTTCCCAGGGGCTTTTGTCGAAAGCATATAAAGGCAAATCCATGGGCCAGAGCAGCTGGAAAGATATAAAGTTGGGGCAAGGCAATAGTGACAAAAGGTTGGGTAAAGAGATGTGGGGATTTTAAAAGGTCCTGTCTACATAGGAAATCAAGAAGGCCACATGAACACCCAGGCTCTAGAAAAGGCCTGAGAAGTTGCTAATTGTGCACCTAGGGCTGATCTACAGGGTCTTCAGAGCAGGAAGTAAAGGCTAAGCAGAGTCGGACACAGCCTGCCTAAGTGTTGAAGGGGTACTTGCCATAACAGATGCAATCTGCAAAAATTGGGACAATATTTCTTTTTTATTTATTTTTCTGCTCCAAGTGTTTAAGAAAACTCATTCAAAACCTTAACTGACCACTTATTAAGCTAATGGATCACAGATTTCAGTGGTTATATGTAATGAAGAATTCATTTTGAATATGAGAAAACTAAAACACTTAGAGGTTAATTAACAGGCAAATTCACACAATAATTCTAATCCAGACACTCTGGCCCCCAGAAATGCATTTTTAAAGTTTTGTGCTAGTGCTACATCTCTATAAAACTGTGCTAAGAGTTAGTGGTAGGTCTAGGTTTTGTAGGGCCTAAAGGGTATACTACTAGGGGACCCTTTTATGAAAAAGAATATAATATACAAAAGAATACCAAGAGGGCCTTGGAAGGAACTTATGCAAGTGAGGGCTCTTCAAGCCTAGGCTTCTGTTGCTTTATAGTAAATCCACCTGTGCTAACATGTCATGAAATCTAATGAATGATTTAAAATTATGCAACTCTGATAGGCACAATGAATATAATAAAAAATGCTAGTACTATATAATTGTCTTTTTCTTTGAAAGAAATGGACTTTAATCCAGATACTTTGAAAAGATTTCAGGATCTTCAGTTTTGATGCTAACAGCAGCAATCCAAACCTCAATAATTCTAATTGTTGTCATATATTGGCTTTTACAAATAATGACTTACATAATACATGCAACATAATGTCTGCTGTTTAGGCAACTCTGTCTACTTATGTACTTGGAGTGAATGACAACTTCTCTGTGCGTCAGTCTGCCTACCTAGAACCTACATCATAGGACTGGGATGATTAAATACATGTAAAGTACTTGCTAACACATAGCAAGCCCTCAAATATGAGCAATGATCATTTTCTATTTTAAATGAAATTAGGATGCTATCATTTATATCAAAAAGGAATCCTCTCAAAAGTACTTTATCTATAAAATAAGCTTCTTTACATTTTCTTTTAAATTCTTATATTTACAAAAAGTATGCATTTTCAAGAACATTCACAAATACATTAGGTAAGTGTGACAAAGACAATGTCACGTGTTCTCCACTCCATTTATTCTTCATGATCTCATGGGAAGACAAAGCATCCTGGCCTTCCTTGTGGCTATGTGGGATTATATAATTGATTTCTGGCAAATGAGAATGCCAAAGTGATGTGTCACTTCCAGGCCAACACAATTAAAAGGCAGTGCCTCCATTTCTTCTTCTGCCTAGATAACCCTACAAGTCATTTGTTCCTGTTGGGGCTATAACAAGGTGGAAACAGATTGGATTCCTTAATCACTGCTTGGGAAGAGTGCTAATTGCTTACTGCATCATAAAAGAATTGAGCAAGAAATAAAATTTTATTGTGTTAAGTCACTGATACTTTGAAGTTGTTTTGTAACCTCAGCACAGTACAACTTATCTTGTAATTCTTTTTTTAAAAGATTTATTTATTTATGCATACAAGAGCTGGGGTGTAGGCCAGAGGTGTGGGGGCAGTGAGACGATTCACCAGAGACACAGTGGGGAGCAGAACAGGCAGATTGACTGAAGTAAACTGCTGAGGGGAGCAGTGGGCAAGACAGGAGAGGTCTGTTGGAATCTCCCTGGCCGGGGATCAAACTCGTGCTGCAGTGGCTGTGGATAGCTTCAGAGGCTGAAGCTTAACCCCTTGCACCACCAGGGAGTTCCCTATCTTGTAATTCTCATCTGTGAAAATAGTATGGAAACTGTGATTACCTAAGAAACAATAAAATTGTCTCCTTAAATATGTTAAAACTCTTCTAAACCATGCTCTGTTTCTGAAAAGTTTATCAATGGATACGTTGACTCAATGCTTTGAAAAAGAGGTGGAAGATATATATATATATATATATATATATATATATATATATATATATATATATATATATATATATATATATATCTCCTTGTACCTCATAGTTGAAAATGATAACAATTAGGACATTAAATCAGTAAGCATTATTAAATAAATTACTTGGGACATATGGTTAATTGCTTGAGAGAAAATAAAGTTGGATCCCTATCTCATTCTCTGAACCAAAATAAATTCCAAATGGATTAGAAAAATTTTTAAAAATTTATTTTTGTGTATTTACACAAAGAAGAACTGGGGTGTAGGCCAGAGATGCAGTGTGGGGATGAGAGGATTCACCAGAGACAGAGTGGGGAGCAGAACAGGCAGATCCACTGAAATACACTGCTGAGGGGAGCAGCAGATGAGACAGGATTGGTCTGCTGCACCATATGTGGGTTAGCTCCCTGAAGGGTGTGAATTGAACTTAGGACACAGTGCCTGACAACAGTTTGACAGTGCTGAGATTTTAACCCTTGCACACTCAGGTAGGCCCCTGAATTAAAAATTTTCAGTTATAAAATTGAACCCTTATTAACAACAACAACAAAAATCCCTCAACCAACTCAATTCATAAATGGGCAAAGGATTTTAATAGATATTTCTCCAAAGACGACATACAAATGTCCAATGAGCACATAAAAGGATGCTCAACACCATTTATAATTAGGAAATGCAAATCAAAATCACAGTGACATTTCACTTTAGGATGGCTGTTATCAAAACCCCCCCAAAAGTAACAAGTTTTGGTGAGGATAAAGAAAAACTGGAATACTCATGCATAGCTGGTGGGAATTTAAAATAGTGCAACTATTGTGGAAAATGGTTTGGTGCGTCCTCAAAAAGTAAAATATAGAATTACCATATGACTCAGCAATTCCACTTTGAGGTATATGCGCAAAACATAAACCAGGGATTCAAAAAGATACTTATATACCAATGTTCACAGCAGCATTACAGAATTATGCACAATAGACAAGAAGTGGAAACAACCAAATATCCATCAGCAGATGAATAGATAAACAAAATGTGATTACACACACATACACACACACACACCCACAGATGAATATTATTCAGTCATAGAAAAGAAATTCTGATACATATTACAGTATGGATGAACTTTGAGGATATTAAGTGATATAAAAGGTCAAATATTGTATGTGTCTACTAACATGAAGTACTTAGAATAGGCAAATTCATAGAGACAGAAAGCAGAACAGAGGTTACTAGAGGCTGGGGGAAGTGGGGAAATGGGGAAATAAAAACCCTCATCTCTTATAGTTACTCAAGTTCAGTTAGTAGCAGCCATTACTTCCATAAGTTACTTCATCACCAGGCACAGCTCTTAGGACTTGTTTAAAAACAACATACACTCAAGAGTTTCATCACCTTCGAAAGACCCACCACAAAATCCCGAGAGAATAAAGGCTTTCCTAAAAGCTCTTTTAAATGTAATTTCCTTAAAAGCTCAAAGAAAACTACTATAAACTTTACCACATGCTTAGGAAATAGAAATAACAACAGAAAATGAACAGGGTAATTTAATAGGACACCTAATTTTGCAGGTATATAGGAACAATTTAAAGTTTGGTAGCAGCCGACACAATTAGTTGGTTGAAGGGTTTCACTATTGGGACTACATACAGTCCTAGCAGTCCTCAAGGAATTTATTGCATAGCACTCGAATAACTAAACATTTATAAGAGAAAACAATTGTTCTGTACTATACTATGGAGGCACTAAAATTTCAGGCAATTATACGGTGAAAGGACAAATTGTCTCACCAGAGTTAAAAGGAGAGAAGAGTAGAATTTGCACTGTCCCATGTGTATACCACTTAGGTCTATGAATCTTTAAATTTAGAATTGTATTATAAGATAATATTCTTAATGCTTGCCTGGAATAGAAACTATTAATTTATTGAATTTTATTTTAGAATATTTGCTCATGGGGATCACTTACCAAATAACCCTTTAAGCTATATTAAATGTTAAGGTTAGAAATGTTCACATAGTAGCATTTTAAGGTTAGAGCTTTTTATATTAATTTCATTTTCTGAGTGAAAATACCGAGATTTTCTTACCTGCAACTACCCTTGGACCTGGCAATCTGTCATTGTCAATTATTTCAGGTGGATACACACAGCTGTAATTCATGCAGGTTAACAATGTGTCTATCTGAGATGTTCTGAGGTCTTCTGGACAATACATGGGTAGAAATGCAACATCAATTGCTATCTCATGGTTCAGACCTGTTATAGAAAAACCATACTTTATTTAAAGTTCAGTGGGTTAGTAATTGCTGCTAATGAGTGCAGCTTTGCTGGTTCGATCCTAATATGTGCCAAATAATTTCATAAAATTTTGTTTTAGAACTGGGGACTAAATCCTTAGCTTTATAAGCATTTATGAATACATGCTATTGGTTGAAAGAGGAGAAACTTTGGTGTAATATATCACCACTGCTGTAACTAAGAATCCAAAACATTTTTCCTACTGATGGAAGGTTGAAATCTTAATATCCAGAGGACTGACTGTCTGGTTATATAAATGAAGACATACAGAATGTTTTCTTGGTCATTCATCACAGGTACCATCATGGGTTATGAATTCAAAGATTTGTTCCCTTAATGCCATTTGAACTTAAGGATGTATGATTCAAGCAAAGCCAGGGACAGTAGTAACTAGGTCCCACCTGTCCTCAAATATATTAGACAAGCCTTAATCATTCCCCATTAGGGCTCTAAAAGGTTGTGATAGCAAAGGGGAGACAGGGGAACAATTAAAGTGAATCCTGATTTGTAACTGTCTTATGTGGGGTCTGAACAACAGCTAGGGTAGATCAAAATGAATTCCTAGGGAAGATTTTGAGCTGGGTACTGAAGAATGAACAGCATTTAAATAAACTGAGAGGAGGGTATTTCAGGCAGGACAGGGAGTAGTCAAAGGTATAAACCAGAGTAAGGAGCCCATTTGGCTGGAGTAATGGTTAACACAGAGCAACAGCTTTAAATCTCTATGAATTCCACCCAGACACCCAATCCAGAAACCTGCAACTTATCCTTAACGTCTCCCTTTCACTCTTCCCTCATATTTAGTTACCGATTCCTATAGAGTCTATGACCGTAATATCTCTCCTATGCATCCTTAGAACTGTAGTCATTCTTAAGTATGGCTGCTTTTAAACTAAACCAGCAGAGCTGAGTACTTGGGATAGGAAATGCACGGCCTGCAAAGTCTCAAACATTTACTATTTATCCTTTACAGAATAATATTTGCCCCTTGGTACAGAAGAAACTCAAAATTATCTTTCACTTATAGAATTTGCTTAACAAATTGTATATTAATAACACATTTAACTAATTCTCTCTTCCGAGCTGACTGCTCATGCCATGCTTAAAATGTATAGGTCATTTTCTGGCATGGTAATATAATTTGGTTCACACTTTTACGAAGATATGATTAACTCACCACATTCACATCTGATATTCAGCTCTTAACTAAAATCAGAGACTATCTATACTTCAAGTATTATTAAGAGAGTGGTAGTTCTCAACCATTATTTTGTTCCTGCATATTATTATATTCCTGCATACTTGACACACAAGGTGCATTCTTACCAGTGGCCCTCTGTGGCAGGAAGTATCCCTTAGTAAAGGCAGTGAGATTGAATGGAGTGCTTGTCTAGAGTGTACCAGAATTCCAAGGAGTCTGGATAGGTCTCCCTCAGATGACATTGATAGGCTACACTCTTCAACCAAGGGTCTATAAAAATCACTGCATCAGTAACATTTATTTTAATTCTCTAGATTTTCTTTAAGTTAAACCAACAGAGATGTACTTGGATCATATAATAATAATTAAGGTAAAAATGTACTTCTTTACAGACTTGCCTTACTAAGATCTAAATAATGAATATACTGATTACATATATTAGGAAGCTTATGCATGAATCAACTATCTGGAGAGCATTTCCATGTCCTTAACAAAGAAAACTGTAGCTGAAGCTAATAAACACATTTGTTCTGTGCTACTCATACAATAACTTTATATAAACAAGTTCAGATGAGTTTTGTCAGAGAGAAAAATATAACAGGATCCCTGTATATAAATTTTGTTTTCTATGCAATGGATGATATGTTTAGATTCAGGAGACATAATTTCTAAGCATGGCCTGACTTCTATCTACTAGTGGGTAGCACTAGAAGATAGATATTCAAGATTCGTTTAACACTAAAATTAAATAACTCATTATGAAAATTCCCTTTTTCTCCCCTCCTATAAAAAGCTCACAGAAAAACTGCTCCCAGATGTTAATAATTTGGTCATTTGCAAGTACCTAATAACATCTACTTTGTCTCCTTTTGACAGTTCTGTATTGTTTATCCACACATGACTTATTCTCCACTGTCTTTTATCTTTAAACGATGTTAGGACCTGGAAAACAGGTAGAATATAAAACAGCATAATTCTAACATGGAATAGACCTGAATGGGCATAAAGACATAGTTGCCTTCTTGCTTTTAGGTGGTGTATAGTCAAAACTATGAAGATCTATAATTACTTGTAAGACATGTAACGGGTCAGTTTAATGGGTTAGTATTATGCAAAAAAAAAAAAAAGAAAAATGCTTGATTTCTATGGTTCCAAAAGAACTTCATGATTTCCATGGTTACTTTTTGTGAAATATGGAAAAATCTTTGCTATAAATTGTCTAGATATAAAACTAACATTGATAAACTACCCAGAGAGAACAAATACTGTAGTCTAGCGAAAAGAAACATTTGAAATTAAAGTCTGACGTGGTCTAATAGAAGCAGTGGAAATTCCTACATGTATACACTATACATAGAATATGGACATATACACAATCACATATATGTACATATTTTTGTGTGAGGACCTAGGGAAGAAGAGGTGCGAGTTAGGGGGAAAGAAATCTTGATAAAGGTCAAGGCAATTCATTCCAGTATTATAGATGAAAAAAATCTATGAACTGCATTTTCTTTCAGGCATTAAATTACTTTGCTAGTGATTTTTCCTTATTCTTTCATTTTAAGGTAATAAAACTTTCTTTTAAAATAAAAATTAAATAAAAAAATTTCTTTCATTCTGAGACTAGTTCATTTTGGCTAAGGTCTTATTTTAGAATGAAATTTTTTGTATATATTTTTCATTCATTAAGATTAAACTTAGAAAATCAATATAAATTTTAAAATGTGTTGACACCTTTAAATTTCTATAAGTTCTATAGCTACTTCTCAGTTTTGAACAACCTGAGAAAATCCATTTATTTCCCTTTATCAGACCTGGGGAGTTTTAAAAATAGCTTCTTTCTGTTCAATCTGAGTTACCTGGGAATTTTATTTTCTTCAGGGGCTAAATCGACCTCTGTTCATAGGAGTGTCTCTCAATTATTACCTCTTTCTCTTTAACCAACATTTTACCCTTCAATGGTTCAGATGCACCAGTGGCAGAAAATATGGATAAGAAAGTGGTATTGCAGAAGGAGAACAGAATCAGTTTTAGAAGCAGTCAGATAGTCAGGGGTGAGAAAAAGTCCCATGGTTTCCATTCTTCTCTTCCAAAATACTTTCCAAGGACATGTCAGTGTTTACAAGTCCACAATTAGAGTTCAATGTATTCCAGAATTAGTAATTCATTCCTTTGGTTTGCGACAAACAGGAAGTCTCCTTGGTCTTACTCAGGAGACCTCCCCCCACACCTTGAAGGGGAGGTTAATTTTTTAAAGCAAAATAGTATCAACTATGTTTAAAATATATTAAATTCTTAATATTTAAAGAAAACAGTTGACTTACCTAGAATGGTTACTTCAAAATGTCCAAGGCTTCGAGCACTCTTAAAATCATCAAGTTTTGGAGGTATTCCATCAGGTGGCATGTATTTTGCAGGCTGAGAATTAAACTGCTGAGTAAGAAACTTCCTATGTTCAAAAATAAATTTCCGTGGAATACTTTCAGGATAAACACAGTTGTAATGTAGGTGATCTATTAAGCCAAACTTTTTCTCTCTCCAAAGCTGACTTTCCCACCTATCAGTTAGAAGTTTTCTGGCTTTTCCTATGTTACTAGTGCTTGCAATTTCTCGACCTGTTAAAGACATAATGAAACGGACACAATTGACCTATAAACTAAGCGAATTAAGTCTTGTGCTACAAAAAACCCCACAGATAAATGAGGAAGTTTGATTAAATTTAAATATCAAATAACTACTTATAAAATGTAAATTGAACGCCTCTCAAAAAATTCTTATCAAATTGAGGAAAAAACTGAATTAATTTTAAAAATAATTTTTATTCCAAACCATTAAAAATTGATATTTTTCTCTGTTGCCAAAATTATGAAATTTGCAATGAAATGCTTTATGATTTTTCCATATTTTCTAAATGCTCTTAAATAAATATATTCCTTTCATATTCAGTGACAAATTCACATTAGGTGAAATTCATAAGAATAATAACTTTTAAGGATGGGATGGACCACGACTCACTATTAGTGGAATTTAAAATAAATTTTTTGGGCCTCCCCGGTGGCG
>PVIJ01004633.1:74716-114853 GCA_004024925.1 Scalopus aquaticus
TCGACGCCCGGCCGGGGAGAATCCCACATGGTGCGGCAGATCTCTCCTGCCTCGCCCACTGCTCCCCTCAGCAGTGTATTTCTGATCTGCCTGTTCTGCTACCCGCTCCGTCTCTGGTGAACCCTCTCGCTGCCCCACACCTCTGGTCTGTACCCTGGCTTGTATGTATAAATAAAAAATAAATCTTTAAAAAAAAAAAGAATTCTCTTAAAAAAAAATAATTTTTTCCTAAACTTTGCTAAAAATAGCCTGAAAAAATTTATTATTTTCTTTGGATACAACTCTCCTTCAAAAGGACCATTTATGGGGCCTCCCTGGTGGCGCAGCGGTTAGGCGCTGCGCTGTGGAGCTGTCGGCAGCAGCTATGCGAGTTCGACGCCTGGCTGGGGAGAATCCCACATGGTGCGGCAGACCTCTCCTGCCTTGCCCGGTGCGGCAGACCTCTCCTGCCTTGCCCGCTGCTCCCCTCAGCAGTGTATTTCTGATCTGCCTGTTCTGCTCCCTGCTCTGTCTCTGGTGAACCCTCTCGCCGCCCCACACCTCTGGTCTGTACCCCAGCTTGTATGTATAAATAAATCTTTAAAAAAAAAAGGATCATTTATTTATTACATGTAATACTTCCTTCAGATATAAATAACAAGTGGAAAGCAAAGAGATGAAAAACCCCTTAATCTTGATTGTTCTCTAATATCAAGTCAATTTATGTGCAATTTATTGAACACATTTAGATTATGAGGCAGAATATATTTTTCTCCTATACATATATACAATATACCCTAGGAACTGAAGAAGTGATAAAATCAGGAAAAACACATTTTGGAGTAAGACTTTCATATTGTCAGCTCTGCTACCTGAGGCAAGCTTACAGCAACTCTATTTCAGAGTTTACCAAAGTTGCTAAATTGCTTCCCTGAAGGCTACCTATGCCTGGATGTTCATTATTATCCCAGTATAAAAAACCTTTTGGAGGCAGAAGGAACTTCAACAGCAAGGCTTCCAGTGTGGTTTAATATAATGCTTCTGCTTTTCAAACTTTATTTCATATTCCCAGACTACTTTCTTAATTTCTTTTTTTTAAAGATTTATTTATTGGGCCTCCCTGGTGGTGCAACAGGGGCGCAGCGCTGTGTAGCTGTTGGCGGCTGCTGCGTGGGTTCAATGACTAGCCGGGGAGATTCCCACATGGCGTGGCAGACTTCTCCTGCCTCGCTGGTTACTCCCCTCAGCAGTGTATTTCAGTAGGTCCTCCTGTTCTGCTCCCCGCTCTGTCTCTGGTGAATCATCTCACCACCCTACACCTCTGGCCCGCACCCCAGCTTGTATGCAAAGATAAAATAAATCTTTTAAAAAAAAGATTTATTTATGCATACAAGAGCCGGGATATAGTCCAGAGGTGTGGGGGTGAAAGGATTCACCAGAGACAGAGTGGGGAGCAGAACAGGAACACCTACTGAAATACACTGCTGAGGGGAGTAGCCAGCGAGGCAAGAGAAGTCTGTTGCACCACATATGGGTTAGATCCCTGGCCAGGGATCAAACTCATGCTTCAGTGGCTGCAGATAGCTTCATAGTGCTGAGACTTAACCACTTGCGCCACCAGGGAGGCCCTTAATTTCTTAAAAGTAGCCAGAGACTATGTTTTAATTTTTACTAAGGTTTTAATTAATAATGAAAATTTATTATGAGGTAAAATAGTAGGGAAGATGAAAAACTTGAACAATATTTCTTATTTACCAGAAATTCAAAATACTGCAATATTATAAAGGAATTTTTAAAAATTTACTTATTAATTTTTGTTTTATCAATTTACTATAAAAATCAATTTATTAATTTTTAAGTTTAACTGACCCACTATAAATTTCAGGAGTACAGCTTCATTCTTCAAAAATTGTGTAAGTCTTACCTTAAGCATCAACAAATTTCTAGTGCCATTCCCAAAATCAGATTGACTTCCTCTAATCTTTCCTCCCACCTCCTTTGGTAATTACCCTACTCCTTTGGTAACCACCATATTTTTCACAGAGTCTAAGAGTTATTTTGGTTGTGATTTGTTAGTTATATTCCACATGAGAGAAATCATCTAGTAACTGTCTATCACTTTCTGACATATTTCACTTAGCATAATCACCTCAAGAATTATCCATTTAGTACCCAAAGGGATGATTTCATCTTTTTTCACTAACTGAGTAGTATTCCATTGAGTATATATTCCATAACTTCTTTATTTAGTCATTGGTTGATGGACATATAGGTTGTTTCTGTGATTTGACTACTACGAATAATGCTGCTATGAACATAGGAGTACATAAAACTTTGTAGATTAACATTTTTAATTCCTTGGGTAAATACCTAGAAGTAGTATTGCTGGTTACCAAATGAAACAGGGGGGATGGAGGAAGGGCCAGGGGAGGGAAGATGTTAGGGTTCTGGCACTGACCATATGTGGAGGGCGAGTGAGGCAAGTACAGATATGAACGTGTGAAGGTGTGCTACCCAAATTTTATATTTATGTAAACAAGTGGCAAATCAAAAAAATTTGAGAGGAAAAAAAATTAGTCATTATTAGCATCAAACAAAAAACAAAAGACAAATCACCTACCAGAACAAAGCTGTGTCAAAAAATCATATCAGAAATGAACTCAAAGTTCAAGCCAGTCAACCCAATAGTAAAAAGAGTAACCACAACTACAATTATCTTTAAAACTTAATCTATATTTATTGTTAAATAAAAATTAAATTTCCTATTTATTTTTCTAAAAATTAAAAATAGTATATTTGAAGGAATGTGTTACCAAGGAATATTATACATATCAAATACCAGTTTGTTTATCTTTCTCTTTGGGGATTATACCAAATTGTTCTAAAGTTGGAACAAGTACTTTTGACAAGGACCTAAGCTAATATAAATGAATAGCTATATTCCTGTTCAAAGTATTTATATAATGCTAGCAGGCATAACACAAAATGTGGAATAAAATCAAATACACACACACACACAGAGATAGTGTTCCGTAAAAATCTCATGAATTATAATAATTAGAAATAATAAAACATACGTTGGAAGATGCTTGGTATGCCAGGTTTATTTCCTTTTGCTTGTGCAGAAGTTTCTGACTGAGATACAGGAACTCTACAAAAGTTGAAAAAAGGATAACCAATAGTTATAAAAGAGACTTGAATGGAAAAAAAACCCTGGTTCCACTCTAATTCAATAAATTTAGAAAACATAATTTAATTTCTTAAAGGAATGCATTATAATTAAGAAAAATACATTAAAATTATGACCAAATATCCACATATAACATAATTCAAACACTGTAACAGATTTAAATAATCTTTTAAGGAGTATTCCCCAAAAGGAGGAAGCATTCAACTATTAAATATCAACTAAAGATAGCTATGTTTTTACTTTTTGTGATAGGAATTCAAAAATTAGTTCAATGGCTACTTTCATGTTGCTTTGTTCAAATATTCTAGGAAATAATCTGACCTAACTCTTCAATCTCATTTCAGTGTTTTCCACAAACCTCGTGCTACTTCAAACCTTCCTCGTTTTCTTTCTGCCAGAAACAACCCTATGCCTCTTTATCTTGTCCTGGTTAACTCTTATTTATTGTTCAAAATTTAGCTCAGTCCTTTCTTCCAATAAGACATTCTTGATATCTACCCAAGGCTCACTCTTTCTTGAATATGCTGCCATAGCACCACGAATAAACTTCTATCATAGCATTCATCAGACTGAATCGAAATACAAGTTTATCTGTCTGTCTCTCACACCAGATTCTGTTACAAGCTCTGCTAGACTTTCTCATTTTAAATTTTTGTGTCTTCACATAATATCTGCTCAATGACTGCTTATTGAAATGAAATGAATGGAGGAAAAGGGAAATATCATATTTTGAAACTGAGGAGAAGCCAATTTTTTATAAGAAAAGGTTCCACCATATGGATTTTAACATATTTTTGTGATTTTTTTCAACTGTGTTTCCCAAACTAAAAACATAAAGTAAAACATAAATGTCATGTTGTAGAATGTCACATATTATTGATCAAATTATTTTGTCAATGGATTGTGTTATATACTAATAGTATCCTTCATTTCACTATGAATTATTAATGAATTAAAAAGAAGTAGCTTTTGTATGGAGGTTCCTCAGAACACTAAAAATAAATCCACCATATGACCCAGTAATTTCACTCCTAGGAATCTACCCAAAGGACAAAAAAAACCACTAATTCAAAAGTAAACCTGCACTCCTATGCTTACTGCAGCACTATTTACAATAGCTAGGATATGGAAATCACCTAAATGTCCCAAAACAGATGAATGAGTAAAGAAGCTGTGGCATATATACACATTGAAATACTATTCAGCGATAAAAAAAGATAAACTCATGCCATGTGGCAACATGGATGGAGCTGGAAGGGATTATACTAAGCGAAATAAGCTAGAAGGAGAAAGACAAATATCGGATGGTTTCACTTGTATGTGGAATACAGAGAAACTGAACAAAGGGTCAGGAAAAAGAGAAAACTTGCAAGCTGACACCATTGATTGAGGCATAGAGAAGAGGAAGGGGTGGGAGAGGGGTCAAAACAGGGGAGGAAAGAACACAAGGGACTATGGTGGTGGATCACACGTGCTGTCGTGGTGGGAGAACTACGGGGACTACACCAGAAGGGAGAAATCACCTATTTTCCAAAAATTAACAGTGGTGTAAAATAAATAAATTTTAAAAAGAAGCAGCTTTAGAGAAGGAAATATGCATCCATTTATCTAAAGAACTACCGCAAATAAGAACATATTCCATAGTTGTGGTTTCAACTTTCATCAATCACTGAACATAAGACATTTATAGAAATTAGTAAACTGAAAATATCAACTGAGAGAAATCTAAATAACCAAAAATATTTGAATGACATGCATTTTGAGAGCCTTAAACAACACATATACTTTCTCAAAATGTGATTATGATATTTTCCATCTAAAATATATAATAGGAGAAATACTTTTCTAAACTCTAACATCACCATTATATTGTACAATGTTTTAAAAATATAGCTTAGGAGATTTTCACTGGAATATGTATAATCATTTATTTGTATAACTTAAATGTCTTACAGGTGAGTAATTAAATAATCAAATTGGAGGTATAGAAGGTCTATCAGTAACAATTGAAAAAAAGAAAGATCATGAATAAAAAGACAAGAAGTACAGAAGGATAACTAAGGAGAGAAAAGAAAAGAGGGCTTTAAGAAGAGAAGACAAAAATGAGTAGCAGCAGATTATTATAAAAATCATGTCAGAAACTATATGCTAGGTGTACTCTAACCTTGTGCTTATCATCCATATGACTAGATAAAAGTCATATAGAATTTATAATATGCCATTCCCTCATCTATGTAACAGGATTATTGTTAATATTATCATGGTCTCATAAAGCATCTTTTATGCAAATGAATTATATTTAATTTACACACACTCATTTCTTCTCTAAAACTGACATAATTGGGCCTCCCTGGTGGCGCAGCAGTTAAGCACTGCGCTGTGGAGCTTTCGGCAGCGGCAATGCGAGTTCGATGCCCGGCCAGGGAGATTCCCACGTGGCACAGCAGACCTCTCCTGCCTCGCCCGCTGCTCCCCTCAGCAGTGTATTTCCATCTATCTGCCTGTGCTGCTCCCCACACTGTCTCTGGTGAACCCTCTTGCCGCCCCACACCTCTGGCCTGTACCCCAGCTTGTATGCATAAATAAATAAATCTTAAAAAAAAATAAAGTATTTTTGAGAAGTTGCTATTATAAGCAAAGTAGAAATTTATAATAATGTTAAAGTCTTTTATTAGCTCAAATTAGCAAATGCTTTTCAGACAACAATTGTTATTTTAAAACCTTTTCTATAGTACCTTCTGCTTTTCTCAGGAGGAGATACTGAAAATGATTTTTAAGGATTCATCTAACTGTGATATGGTTCACTTTCTCTCTTTAGAGGATAAATATCAATACAAAAACCGGAGAGGTATTACTGTCCCATTTACTATATTTTAATTCTGTCTTAAATTTTGAATGAGTTGATGGATTTTGGCAATATTTTAATATCTAACAAATATTATCATGGTTTACAACCTACTATTTGAATAACAACAGTAGATGATACAAGCATTTCAATCATGGTATTTACTACTACTGAACTGTGGCACAATAAAGAATATGTCTGGTTTTTGTCCCTAGTTTCTGGCAGAGTTTCACAAACCTTTGGACTTCCTTGTATAGGGGTATATTTCTTATGCTAATGGGGTGTCTCATAGAGAACCACCAGATAGCTTGAACATGTGAACTGTTTCCAGAAAGATCAAGCATGACTGAGCCAGCCCAACATCCATGGAGGGGAGGAGGGTTGAAGACAAAGGTCAGTCACATGGTCAATGGCTTAGTCAAGCATATCTAAATTATGAAATCTCAAAAAACATGGAACACCAAGGCTTTGTGAAACTTTGTGTCTGGTGAACACACTGATGTGCCAGTAGAATGGCACACTAATATTCCACAAGGAGAAATCACAGAGGTTCTGGGTTTCCTTTCAGCCCTCACTCTATGTATCTCTTCATTTGACTCTTCATGATCTGTATCATTATACAAAATGTAATAAATATATAACAAATACATAACAAAACTCTGATTTTTAGTGCTTTAACTCTGATTGTCTGTGCATCATTCTAGTGAACTACTGAGTCTGGGAGGGGGGTGTTGTGGAAACTCCTGAATGTATAGTTAGTTGGTTAGAAGTGTGGGAAGCCTGGCGGTCAGACAAAGTATGTCTAGCCTCTGAAGTAAGGGCAGTCTTGTGAAGGGATGAGCCCTTATATCTATAGAGTCTGATGCTAACTCTGGGTAGTTAAGTGTCAGAACTGAATTGCAGTACAGCTAATTTGGGTGGAAAGAGAATAAAAACCACTGATAAATGAACTCAGTGGACAGGTTTAGCGGCAGACTGGAAACAAAGAGTAAATGAAGAAATATGTCAATAGAAAATACATAAACTAAAGCACAGAATGAAAAAAATGAGTGAACTATGCATATAAGCAGAAAGGATATTTGAAGATAATGGCAGACCATTTTCTGAAACTGATAAAAGACACAGACAAGCTAAGGAATGTCAAAGACTGCCAACAAACCTGCAGATGCTAGAGGAGTGGCAGGGGGCAGATATTGCCTCACAGTCCTCAAATGGAACCCGCCCTACAGGGGTCCTGCCCTGGTGCTGAGAGAGGGAAGGCCTGCACAAAGGTGAAGTTTGGCCAGACTGCGCGCGTGGAGTGCCTGGCTGCAGATCCTGACTGGGCTCTGCCCAAGTCAAGCAGAAAGGGGGCTGGGAGCAGACCCGCCTGCCAGTGCAGGCTCCTGGAGAGAATACAACCACAAATTTGGCATAATAGGGCTGGTCTCTGCCAGGCCACCAGTCTCCAACACTCCAAAAAGAGCAACCCAAAGAGATGCCTGCAAGCACAAGCAGCACAGTGTCCCAACTCTTAAAACAAACTAGAAAACAAACAACAGGGAGAAGGAAAAATACAAATAACCAAGCAAGCCCTCAGGGGAAGGACACACCATAAAGAGAAAATCAGCCTCCAGACCCCAACAACAATGACATGGAAGAACTTCTCTATCTGCCAAATTTAGAATCATCATGATTAAGGAAAAGAATGATATGAAAAAAATAATTAACGAATTGAAGAATGAAATTGAGACCCTAAAGAAGGAGAACAAAAGTTTAATGGAGGACCTAAGAACTCTGGGAAAGGCAATGAAAACAGAATGGATGAAATGGAAGTGTAACTGGGCTGAGTCCAAAGTCCAAGGGGTTTGCTGTTGAAAATGAATAGCCCCAGGTAAACTGCTAAGTTTACATTTGGGGGGCAGTTTCTGATAAGAAATAAAAGGGGACTGAAGGAGAGAGTCAGTCGCCATGAGGTAGGAGAAAGGAGATTCAGTCACCACAATGTAGGAATGAAAGAGGCACTTGCAATGCTGAAGGAATAGAAGAAATAGTCACCATCACGTAGGAAAAGAAGAAACGTTTTTGAATCTTTAGTGACTTTGGGGCCAGTGACTTTGGAGGCTTTGCAAGTAGCCGAGCGATGGAAACTGCTCCCAGTTTTGTCTTTACTGCAGCTGAAGGAAAAAGGCAGAGGCCCAAAGCGGGCGCCTTCCAAAATGCATGAGTGCAGTCTGATGGGCTGTCTGGCCGCTGTAATTGCTGTTTGCAGTGTTGTTGGCCTGGTGCTGTGCTGGGGCACCACAGAAGTTTCAGGAGCATTTCCAGTTGTGTCCTGTGTCATCCTCCTGAGTTGGAACCTGGCCTACAGTCTGATTGTTGCACGTCTGCAGAAGAAGGAAGATGCCATTGTGGAAACGTGGCCTATTGTTTGGAAGAGGAGCTCCACATCAGCAGTGGTGGGAAGATGCCATCTTTGTTGCTTTGCTGGAACTTAAAGGACTGGACATTGCTTTAAGTAAGGTAAACGGCCATATGTTGACTTTATTAATTCTTTATTTTCCCCTGTTAAATAAATCCCAATGTTGTTGTTCCCTAAACCTGAGTAGTCCTGCAATTGTGCACGCAAGTGCAAAACCAAAATAGTGACCGGTAAGCAACTGGGGCACTGCCTTTGACAACTTTGAAGCCCCATTTGCCCTGTATCAGAAGAATGAATCAGCAATCTCGAAGATACAGCTATAAAAAGACCCCCAAAAGAAAAGGAAATAGAAGCACGAAGGGAAAAGAATGAATAAACACTTCGAGAACTATCTGACACCACATGAGGAAGGGCAATGTAAGAGTTATAGGAATTCTAGAAGGAGAGGAGAGGGACCAAGGAATTGAGAAACTATTTAAGGAGGTAATAGAAGAGAACTTCCCAAGTATGAAGACGGAGATGAAAACAGACATACAAGAAGAAGAACCCCAAATTACCACGATGAAAGAAAAATTACAGCAAGGCACATAATAGTAAAACTCTCAATAGTCCAATATAAAGAAAAAATATTGAAGATGACAAGGGGGAGGAAACAGGTATCTTGGAAAACCAATTAGACTGACATCAGACTTCAAAGAAACGCTACGGGCAAGAAGAGAATAGAGGGACATATTTAACAAACTCCAGACAACAAATGCCAACCAAGAATACTTTACTCTGCAAAGCTCTCCTTCCTCTATGAAGAAAGAATAAGGACCTTTCCAGACAAACAGAAACTCCAGAAATTCGTCATGACTAAATTCCCACTCCAAAAAATACTACAAGAAGTCCTAAAGCCAAAACTGACAGAGGAATGAATAAGATCAGACAATGAATAAAATCACAAAAAGACAAACAATAGCAAATATAGATGCCAATGTATCAATATTATCTCTAAATGTAAACGGACTAAACTCATCAATAAAAAGACAGAGTAGCAGGCTGGATCCAAAAACAAAACCCAACCTTCTGCTGTCTCCAGGAAACACATTTAACCACAAAAGATAAACAGACTGAAAGTAAAAGGTTGGAAAACAATCCTACAAGCAAATGGACCAAAAAAGAAGGCAGGAACAGCTATACTTATATCAGATGAAATAGACTTTAAACTAAAAAATAAAAAGGGAATCCAGACATCTGGATCTTGTATTTCTAGCTCCCAGAGATTTGAGAAAATAAATTTCTGTTGTTTAAGCTACTCAGTCTGTGGTACTTTGTTATACCAGCCTTAGCAGGAAGTGGAGTGCTGCTGCAACAAGTAATTAAAAATATGGAAGTGACTTTGGAATTCAGTATTACATAAAGGCTGAAGGCTTTTGAGGTGCGTAATAGAAAAAGCCTAGATTGTCTTGACAAGAATGTTGGCAGAAATAGGAATTTTGAAGGAGAATCTGTTGAGGGCTCAAAAAGAGGAGTGCTATAGAGAAAGATTCTGTTGTTGCAGAGAATACATGTATCATCGTGAACAGAATTTTGTTAGAAATATGAATGTAAAAGATGCCTCTGGTGAGGTCTGAGGCAGAAATGGGGATTACTGGAAACTGGACAAAAGGTGATCCTTTTTATAAAATGGCAGAGAACTTGGCTAAATTGTGTTTGATGGAAGAAATGTGAAATTTGAAAGTAATACAGTTGTATATTTAGCTGAAAATATTCCTAAGCAAACTGTTGAAGACAGAGCCTGGTTTCTTTTTGAAGCTTATAGTAAAATGCAAGAATGGAAAGTTGAAAAAGAACTGTAAAGAGAAAAGGAACCAGATCTTCAATATTTAAAAAAATTCTCAGCTCTCTTCATGGTGCAAAAAATGAGAAAGTTTTCTCTGGAGAAAACACCAAGGGTGTTGCTGCACAACCATTTGCTCAAGAGATTATGCTAGTGACTTGTGGATCTAATCAACCATCTCAGTAGACATTCTGCTAGTTCTAAAAGGGAACTAGGTGAGATGAAATGAAAGGCTGTTGAAATTTCTGGGATCCTCCCATCAGTAAATGAACCAACAGAGATATCCAGCTATGATCATGTGTCATTCTTCAAGAAAAGGGAAGAATGACTTTGAGGGTAAGGCCACTTCTGCAGTCCCAGAGGGTAAGGCCACCACTCAGGGCTATGGCAGTGGAGCCACCATCCTTATGGGCCCAGCAGACACAGTACTGAGCCAAAGAGGGTAATTCTTGAGTCTTAAAAAATCAATTGGAATTGGCTCTGCTAGGTTTCAGACTTGCTTGTGACCCATGGTCCCTTCTTTTCTTCCAACATCTCCTTTTTGGACAGGGAGTGCTTAGCCCAGGTTTGTTCCACTGTTGCATTATGGACAGGTAACATGTCTAGTTCACAGAAGGCAAAGATTTTGCCTCAGGTAGAATAACCCTGCATATCACCTTTACATGATTCAGATGAGATGTTCAAATGAGTATGTGGTGATGGGGTAAATGTATTTTGCACGTGATATGACAAAGAGATTGCCACAAAAGCACCAGAATCTTAGGGGAAAGATGGACATGGAACAGATTTTTCCCCAGAGCCCTCAGAAGGAACCCACCCAGCTGACACCTTAACCTTGGACTTTCAGCTTCCAGACTGTGAATAAATTTCTGTTGTTTAAGCCACTCAGTTATGTTACTTTGTTATGACAGTCTTAGATGACGAACACAGCTACTAGTACATTTGTTCATTTTATAGGATAGAGACAAACCCAAAGAAAATGAATATGCTGCTATGCATATACTTAATAGAAATGACTTACAGTTTGTCATATGGGCCTTGCACAATTCTTTTTTTTGTACTAGGGCTCAAACTTGTGTATGTAGCTGGTAAATACTGAGAGCTCATAGGATCATCATCTTGATGCCGTTTACCATCTCTTCCCTGACTCTGATTTTCTCTAGCTGCTTGGGATGTTGAGGGTCGGTTAGAATTCTAAAACCAAAAATTTAGAGAAAACATTTAAAACTAAGTCATAAACTCATTTCTCTCTTAAAAGACGCTAAAATTTTACTTTACTTGTTTTTTATTATCTTAAGAGTTGTGACATAACTTTGCAATCTTAACAGTGCTTTTATAAAGATCTATCCTGGTCCATCTATTAAAATATTTTTAAAAGGTGGTAAGCAAAAGTCCTGTTTATATTAGTATAGTGAAATAGTTTTATTAGATGTTTATTTCCATAGAGATAGTAATCCCAGAAGTAGTTCTTAAAAAGATAAACTCTTGGAAAAAACTTATTTCTCTTGAGTGTGTCTAGATTCCAGATGTGGCCTCTAATACTGGAGTATTTATCTTACAAGAGTCATTGCTATCTCTTAGAGAATCTAGCTAAGAATGCTAGGCCACATATAGAGGTCAGAACTTCCTACAGAAGCATTCTTATAATTCTTGCCTGGACAAAAGGTAGGAAAACAATCTAATTGTATGTCTCACCTGAGAATTTAAGCAAAGATAAGCACTACAGGCTCAAGTTATGCAGGAAGCAAAACAAGATACCAAGTCTTGGGAACCTGGGGAAATACACTGTGACCTTCAGGCCAGCCTACTCCACAACAAATGACAGAAAAGGAAATAACCAAAAAACAAACATGAACCTTTTTCTCCTAGGTTTACATCATTAAAAGTCAATACATGTAAGTTCTGAATAAAATGTACAAGGTACCAATTGTAATTATGATCACAGTGCTTTCAGAGATATACTATTAATTCTCTGGCACCATACCCGAAGTGTTTCTGATGTGGAGGCACTTTCAGTTGCACCGCTATGGGGGATATACTTTATAACAGTAATTATCCCCTGAATTGCAATACGCTTTTGTTCCCTATACTGCAAGTCTTCAATCTCCTTCCTCACTTCACTTATAGCTGTCAAGAGCGAATCAACTGCAAAAGAGTAATTCCAAGGAAATTGTAAGTTTTAAAGAACTGAAATGATAAAAATAAGAGTTAGATTTGCAATGCAATTTCACATCATGGAATTATAGAATCGATACAAAATTGTACTTATGAGACTTTGTCTTTATATTTGGCATCCCTTATATAATTTTTGTCAAATAGGTAAAACATATTTATCAGTTAAATTGTGATACAGTCTTCTAGTCTGGAGTCTTAATCTGAGACAAACATTTTGCATATTCAATTTGTATATCATATCTCAAGGTATAAAATCTTGTCTAGCTATTGCACAGAAATATTGCATATTTGAATATTGTCAGCCATATACTACATACATATTACTAGCATCACCGAGTATAAGAGAATGTCAATATTTAGATAGTAGGTCTGTATTTCAGAGTCTACTTTTTTCCAAAACCATGCAATTATCCCATAGCTTTTTAAAAAGAATATCTTAATTCTATTAAAAAGAAATTAATGTTAGGCCTCCCATGAGTACTTATTTTGCATATTATTTATTTTGGTGTCATTTTTATTTAAAGAGAGTACTCAGTTGTGCAACACCCAATGTATCATTCCACAAAGTAGCATAATACAGTATCTTGATAGCAAATTGTCCAGTTTCTTCGTTAGGTATCTTTGTCTCTCTATGTAGGGTCATAGCAGTTGGAATCTATGAAGGTCAGATTTGATCTTAATGACATTAAACGAAGATATTATCTCCAGTTAGTCAACAACTATGTTCTCTTCTTCCAGTCTAATAAAATCAAAATATTAATCTTTAGGAGGCATGTCATGTATTTATAAAGACAAAATTACTATCAGCAAGTGTTGCCACACTTAAGCTCACTCCCATAATGGGGAAAAGATGACTAACTGATATGGCACATATTGTACACTTAGCATGTAAACGGATCACAAAGACTAGCAATTACATTAATACCTTTAACAGAACTACTGTACTTCAGAAATGTCTCTGGCACTGGTGGGTAGGGGTAATATCCACCAATAACAGTATTCTTCACTTCCTCAGAATCAGTCTTTGCTTTAATCCACTGAATAAAGTTTTTTACCTTGGTATCATTGGTATATGGCTGGCCTCTATGACCTCTTTGCAAGAAGGGTAAAGAGCAAAAAACAAACAATACACACAGAAAGAGAAAAAAAACACAACGCACTATAATAAACTGCATGGACTTTTTTTGTATAAGAATAGTTTAAAGTTAAAACAGTCTCTCTTATGTCACCAAAATAAGTTCACATTCACGTATTCACTATATAACAGACAATTGTACTTAGTATGCATATAAAAATTATCAAAGACAGTAAACAAAATTCTAAGTGAAGAAGAAAATCAGACATAACAGACTTTAAATGGACTAAACTCTAGCTGTTTACAGTATGTTGAAAAACTGCAAGAAAAAGAAAACTACCTGGATCTTTCTATCAAATGATTGACACGTTCTAAAAACAATGGTTTTTAAATCACCACAAAGGTGGTTAATTTTTTTCATCATGTATGTTTATGAATATAGCTTAGCGTTTAAATTCATGTTTTTAAAACATACTCAAAGGTACCAATTTGATCTGCTATTATTAGTGTATCTTTACATCTAACATTAGTATTTATAAAATGATCATACTCAGTGAAATAAGCCAGAAAGAAAGAGAAAAATATCGAATGGTTTCACTTATAACAGGACTATAAAGAAACCAAATAGGAGAGAGACACGCGGGGGGGGGGGGGAGGGGAGGAAAAGGGCACAAAACGGAATAGAAAAGAACACAAGGGACCATGGAGATGGATCACGGGTGAATTGGTGGTGGGCTACCCAAGGGGAATATAAAATGTAAAAGACATAAATAACAATAAAAAAATATATTTGAAAAAAAAAATGAGACACTGACAAATGCTACACTTTTCCAAGGACTCTTCTATTGACAAACTTCCTTATTACCATAATATTCCTTCACTCATTTGGAAATTTTTATCTTTATTGTTTTGATCCTGTTATCAGTGGGAATAGAGAAAAATAATGTACTTGTAGACAAGTAGTGAGACTCTTCTTGCTATGAAGCAACATATGAGATCTAGGGGCCAAAATTTGATGTACCTTTTTGCTTTACTTTATCTTTAAAAATGATTGTTAACTGAATCCATATTGTGGCATAGGGCCTAACAATCTTTATCTAAGTAATTGATGATTATCTACCTTTTACCTTCTACATCAAGCAGGAATTAAGTTATCCAATGGACATAAATGCCATTCTTCACTAAGTAATAATCACAGATTCAATCATAAATAACCTAGCAGTAATAAATTTCATGAGTTAAATACTCTATGTTAAGACATTCTTATAAAGGAGGTCAAAATAAAGTTGTCATGTGGTTGAATGTTGTACTGCAAAAAATTTAATAAAGAGCAAATACATTACACTTCCAATCAAGTATGTTCAAACAAGTTGCTCACCAGTAATAAACACTCGACTCTCATTTGTAGTGGTGAGGTAAAGCAGCTTAGGTACTTGAGTGTTGTTTCTGACAACTTTCAACTGTGTACACACAAAGTAAGTCACTGTAGAAAAAGAAAACACTTATGACATCACTTCTGTATTATTTCAGAGGGCTTTCAAGATCAACCACAAGAATCTCAAAATGAATACAGGAATCACCTAGGGCAACTGACAAGAGTTGAAATACAAACTCAGATTCAGGACTAGTAAGGTGAGGCTTGAGAGTCTCCATTTCCAATAAACTCCCCGGTGATACTGGTGCCGCAAGTTCTTGGACACCACTTGAAACATCAAGGCTCTCACACTTACCTTTTCTTTTAGGTAAAGGATCTGACACTCTTTCTTTGGAAAGTACAATGGCTGCACCTAACTGAAATCACTACTTGCTGCACAGTGGAATAGCGCAAGAGGCCTTCCAATTGGGCACAAAACTGAATGTGAACATTTATTTCCCACAGACAGAACCTTAGTTTCTCCATGATGTTTGCACTTCTTAACCCAGTCTAACACTGACTCCTTACACCAGATGGGGCTAAAATATCCATTTGAATTTGCTTATATCTCATGTATTTATCTTAAACTTTTAGTGTTAATGACAGTGCTAAGCTAATACCACTATTCTTTTCTGTTTATCTTGTTAGCCAACTTGATAGACTAAAAGGCATTCTTGAAAATGAGATTATAATGTGTTCAGATTTCAGTTGCTTTCAGAAGCTACCTATAGGTTTTAACTCACTATCAGTTATTGGATAAAGTTCCATTAATCCAGTATTTTTCACTTTAACTTATCATATGCTAAAACAGTTTTGGTCTGACAAACTAGCAAGTAAAGAAATAAATGTAATTACTTGAAATCTCACAATAACAGTTAAGTTCTCATTTGAGAATAAATAACTCAAGAACAAGATAATAACTATAAATTCATATCCTATACCACATATTTATTAGTTCTTTATTTTGTAGTAATGAAAATAAAGGAAATTCTTTAAATGGGTAAGAATAATTTTCTTAATTTATATTGCTTTTCCTTTATTTAAAAAGCTGTATAAATACGTGAGTGTTCATAGAGATGTTGACAGGAATTTTAAAGAAACCTCCAGTTATAATTTCATGGTTGCTAAAAATCAGATATTCAGAACCTTACACTTTCTACCTAGAAATTACCTAAACTCTCTAAGCCTTTGTTTCCTCACCCGTATATCTGCAAAAACATCAACTTTTAAAAAAGGTAATTGGGAACACAAAATGAGATAACATCTATGAGCATCTGGTACATGGGAAATACAATAATAGCCTTAGTTCTTCACTTTCCTTACTCAAAAGTGAAAAAGATGCACTACTACTAATGGATTCTGGTACGCCTTGAGACCCTGAAGTCCCCCAACTCACCATTTAAAGATTTCATGATTTTTTTACTTACTCTGGGGAAAGAATGAAAACAAATTGTGATTGTTGTCAACTATTGTATTAGAGTAAATCTCACCAAGGTTGATTCAAGCCTCTCTTAGGAAGATACATTTCACATTATCACAAGAAATGGAACATGCACGCTTCACAAAGTTTCTGTGAGGAATCTTTATCCAAAACTTGTGTCAGCTTGTTGTTTCAAGTGGCTACAAAGAGAGAGGGACCTGGCCAACAGAGGTAATTGAATTGTCACTAGAGATCATCACTATCAATCATTAATTCCCTAAGAGAAGTTCAATAAGGGGGCATAGCCTGACTCACCTTAGAAGCCTCAGTTATAGCTAACACTCTTTCTGTCCTCTCTCCAATAACTAGGGTGAAGTTCAGTTCTATTCAGATATATTCAAAAATGTAATCTCATAAACAGAAGGTGGACTCTAATGAAGTAATATCTGGATGGTGTGTAATACTGGTTTGCAACAGAGGATATAAGTATAGCAGAACAACTCTGTATACGGGCTCTAGGTCTCCTGGCGGTCTACAACTTCTACCTTACTGCTGGTTAAAAAAAACTACATGTAGTCAAGACTGGGAGTTTCCGCAGTGTTGGTAAGCATTTAACAATAGATATTTCATTGATACAATCATTTGGAAAAAAGAAAATAGCACACCTTATCTAAAATAGTTTTATGCTCCAAATACAAATAAAGAAAAATTCACCGAAGACTAACTTATTATATAATAGGGCATCCCTAAAATGTTTTCAAATAAATAAAATTAATGGAAAAATAACCTACATATCTGAATGAATTTGGCAGGGTAGAGAGTCAACACCAAAGTAAGCCAAATACACCACCACCTATAATTAATTTAACACTCAAATGGAAAGATACTTAGCATTTTCATTATTTAATCACATAGTACCAATCCTCTACCAATTAATTCTACATTAGTAAAGTCTTCCTTGTATTTAATGGGATCTACTTAGCCAATTTCCAAATGGATATAAAATGAATTAACTGCCTATGTTTTAGTTTCAGTAAATCTTAAGCTTTAATGCTTGAAATGCTAACGAGGATTGATAAGAGCACCTGCTTTTTTAAAAAACTAGCTTCAATCCCTGAATAGAAAACTAGCATGTGGTAATAACTATAATACCAAATATAACGTTAACATAGAAAAGATTTAAACATGCTATCAAACAGACTGCTTGTTTTGCTAATTCAATGTCATGTCACTATCAGTTTACTTGACCATTTGTTCAAGTTAATATTCACACTTGCAAGAATAAAAAAATAAAGATATTAGAACTGAGTACTTGGGTAAATATTTTCAAAGATTTCTGGCTGAGATGTAGAAAACAGTTCCACTATAAATGGTTGTTCAGAAGTTCCATCAGCAATGTGAATCCAGCGATATGACCAAAAATCTTCACGGCTTTCTATACAAAAATAAACGAAGATAATTGAGTATACACATATAAATCCAGAGCTCCGAGGGATTATGCTGAGTGAAATAAGCTAGAAAGAAAAAGAAAAATACCGAATGGTTTCACTTATAGGAGGAATATAGGAGAACCAAATAAGGGATCAGGAGGAAAAAATAACAATAATAATAATAATAATGAAAACAAAACTAGCAGGCAACCATAAATAAGAGACATTCTACGTGGGAGGAGGAGGAAAAGGGATCAAAAGGGATCAAAAGTAGTAGGACTATGTCTTTTCACTCAAAATTATGGTTGTAAAATTCATCTATGTAGTTATAATATATAGTAGGTTTTGTTCTCATTTCTATTGCTGAATAATGTTCCAGAGTGGTTAATATACTATAACTTATTACCCAGCATCAAGTTGATGGGTATTCAGATTATTTCCAATTTTTGTTATTACAAGGGACTATGGTTATGGCTCACGGGTGAATTGGTGGTGGGAATTTTACAGGAACTATACAATAATGTAATAGATATAAATTAAAAAAATAAAATGCCAGATCAAAAAAAGTAGCAAATATAAACAAGAAGAAAAAATAATTCAGAGCTATTCATTGAAATACTTTTTATGACTTTCAACTTTAAGAGCTTACCTTTCTTTTTTAACCGCTGAACCCTTCCTACAAATACTAAAATGCCAATAACATCGCAAATATGATTTTCTGGCATATCATCCAGTTCTGATCTAGAAAAAGCAAAATTGTTAAGTAGATATTGTGCCTTTCAACAGAAGAAAAACATTCTATAATTACAACTGTGAAAATGTACATCTATATAATTGATACAGCACAATTTGGGGTAGGCTCTGAGGAAATTATAATGCATTGTTTCAGTGATTAACACTAAAAAAATCAATATTTAAGACATTTTACAAGAAACTATTTTACCTTGTGATAAAGCGATGATTTAATTTTGGCAATCTCCATTCTGGCTTCACCTGCTTCTCTGGAATGATAATTATATTAGTTGGAGGATCTCGAAGGTTCAGGCAGATTTCTGAAAAAAAAAATTTCTTTAATATGACATTCAATACATATAAAAGAATGTACATGTGCATGAAATACACAGTAAAACAGACTGAAACATCTTGAACCTACCACTAAACCTCAGAATCAGACCATTATCAATAGCTTTCTTCTACCTTGATCATCAAATCCACATCTCAAAGGGTCAGTCATAATTTAAATTTTGTATTTTACTATTTCCTTAGCTGAAAACAAAAATGACTTTATCACTTATGTGTTGTGCTCAAACAAAACACTGTTTGGCTTTCTTTGTTTTGAACTTTACATGGATAGAATCGTACTCTATACAGTATTCTAGGTCTACTACTTTTCACTCAACATAATGGTTGTAAAATTCATCTATGTAGTTGTATATATCAGGTTTTGTTCTCATTTCCATTGCTGAATAATGTTCTAGAGTGGTTAATATACTATAACTTATTACCCAGTATTGAGTTGATGGGTATCCAGATGATTTCCAATTTTTGCTATTACAAACAGGGTCACTACAAACATTTTTATACATCTCCCTGTGTACACAGGCAACAGTTTTTCCCAGGTATTATACCTAGGAGACACCCTGGGTTGTCTTATTTCTATATGCAAATGTTCTACAGGATAATGCCAAATTATTTTAAGTAGTGAATCCATTTAGAGTTTTGCCAGCAATGTTAAGAATTCCTATTGAGTCACATCCTCTCCAAATTTTGGCACTTTTTTTGGTCACTCTAGTAATATGATCGTTTGTTCTGGTCATTCCTTACTTCTGGTTATTCTGAACATCATTTCATATACATATGGTTCATTCACGCTCCTGTGAAATACCTGTTTGTATTTTTTGTCCAGTGGCTCCTCCATCTTTGATGATCTGTATAGCATATATGTAATATATTAAAATTTTATATGTCTAGGATTGTTTCTTGACTCTGACTTGCTGGTCAGTTTGTCCATCTATGTGCCAATATTACATGTTCATAAATACTATAGCTTTATAATCGTTCTTGGTGTTTGTAGGGCAAGTCCTCACTCCCTAGCCCATCTCCTATTCTTTTTCTTTAAAAGTGTCTTGATTATACTTGACAATTACAAGCTTCCCTATAAATTTTAGAATCAGTTTGTCAGTTCCATTTAAAAAATCTGGGGGAATAGCACCGAATCTATAGATAAATTTGGGGGGACTTGACATATTTATGAAATTGAGACTAACCTCCTATGTGGGAACATAGGGTATTTTCCCATTTATTTAGGGATTTTTTAAAAGGTATTTCAATACAGTATTATAATCTTCTCTGAATAGGTTTTACACATACACAAGTTGTTAGATTTATTTCTAGATACCTTATAGTATCTAGAAACAAATCATGCTTTTTAAATTTAATTTCTAACATTGTTATTGTAGTGTACCAAATCTATTAACTTTTGCAAATTGACCTTATACCTAGTTTTGCCAATATCTTATTACTTTTTGACTACCAATTACTATATTTCCTCTCTACCAAATTCTACATATGCATTAATTTATTTTTACTTATTTATTTTTTAAAGATTTATTTATTTATGCATACAAGCTGGGGTATAGGCCAGAGGTGTGGGGGGTGAGAGGATTCACCAGAGACAGAGTGGGGAGCAGAACAGGAAGATCGACTGAAGTACACAGCTGAGGGGAGCAGCAGGCAAGACAGGAGAGGTCTGCTGTGCCATGTGGGAAGCTCCCTGGCCAAGTGTGGAACTTGTGCTGCAGTGGCTCTAGGTAGCTTCACAGTGCTGCGACTAACCCATTGTGCCACCAGGGAGGCCCTATATGCATTAATTTAATTGTAACAATTATATAAAGGACGTTTAGTTATGCCTTTCTTTTGGAAAGTGTACATTCAGAGACTCTGAGCAGTTAAATATTTTGTCCAAGGAAACACAACTTGAATCCAGATCTGTATGACTCCTGATCACTGACGATAATGACAGCGATGGTGATAAAAAACAACTTTCTGAATACTAACTTGGGATCAGAAGTACAGGTAGAATATCTTATTATTTTAAATACATTGTGTTATTTTGGCTTCTCTTTGTAGAAAATAATTTGTGAATGACAGTTTTTTAAAAATCCTTATGTCTTAATGTATTTTGTCCTCTCACACAGGCTAGGACAGTCGGTAAAATATTAAATAGACACAGTAGTATGAGGTATGTGTGCTTCCCATTGTAAAAAGGCATTATTCTAAATTTTCCCCACTAAGAGTTATTTAGTTGTTTTGCTTTGTAAATGTCCTTTATTAGTCTAAGAAAGGTTCCTTCTCTTGCTATTTCCTTTTTAAAATTTATGAATAGATATAAAATTTTAACAAATGCTTCTTGTGCCTCCATTAGGATGACCATTATCTTCTTTAATCTGTTAATGTGGTGAGTGACACTGATTTTCATACGTAAAACCAACTTTGCATTGCTAAAGAACAATGCAACTGAGTCATAGTGTGTGATCATGTTTTACATAAAACTGAATTTACTTTGGTAATATTCTATTCAGAATATGTGTATATATGCTCATGGCTGAAGCAGGCCCAAAATTTTCCTCTGTCATACTATTTTTGTTTGGTTTTTATTATCAAGTTTATTTTATTATCAAGATTATCGTCAAGATTATTTTGATTATCAATCAGTTAGAGAGTATGTCCTCTTAGTCTATTCTCTGGAATGGTTCTGGAATATCATCCATAGATGTATGGTAACATTTGCCTGTAAAATAATTTGTGCCTGGTAATTTCTTTGTGGAAAGATTTTAAAACTCTGATTCAATTTCTTTAATAGTTATCTGGGCTTTCTATTTCTATTTATACCAGTAAGTAATATTTTTCTAAGAACTTGCTTTGTACCAAACACAGGTTAAAACAGGTGAATACCTGATTTCTCATCCTGCCTGCTACCAGCTATATGACTAGAAAATTCACTTTTACATGTTTAAGTATTTCCACACAGGAATGAGGAAAGGTTGTATTACATGATATTATCCTGCACCTAAGAAATAGCTTGCATTTTACAAAGCACTTTCATATTCACAGTTACTCAATTACATTCAAGACCTCTTCTAGTTCTAAGGTGCTAGGAGTTCAGATAAAATAGTCCCTTCCATCTAAAACCCAAGGTACTTGATGCTATCATCACCATATGTGTTATAAAATACAGTCTGAAAATTTCAAGATTTTAAAATGCAATTTTTTAAAAGGTAGGACGGAATGATACACAAAATGGCAATAAACAAAGCCACACTTTACCAGAAAATAATGTGTTCTTCGTTATACAATAGAACTTTCATCTTTATGGGCCTCTAATTATTTAGTCATTTAAAAAATTATGTATTGATTTCTCTAACTCAGAACTATATGTGCAAATATGAAACAGGAAACCAAAATAAGTTACCTGAATAATTTGTTTTTCAATATCAAACCTAGAAGGCAACAACAGTATCATAATGTTATCATAAATTCCTATTTCTGTGCTGACCAATCTGGCGTCCACCACTTTTTCTCATTTATCCTGCTCATAAAGTTTAAACAACCTTGTTATTAATTCTAACTCTCACTTACACTTTCTCCTATCCAACCCGTTTTCCTATTCTCCTGACCATTCATTCTTTCCTAGGCTACATTTCTGTTCATTTCCTCTACTCTTTTGGTCATCGCATTTTCGTACTGTTTACTGTCATTAGTTTTTCACTTTACTATAATTTGTTCACTTAAATATTTGTCACCTGATAGACATTTTAAGGGTAGAACTCTGGATCATTCATTGTTGTATCTCCTATGCCTAGCAATGTTAACAGAACTGCCCCACTTTATTCCCTTCAAAAGACCATTAGTCCGTTTGAGACAGGTAATTTTATTTTATTGAGGTAACATCGTTTTACAAGATTGTTTGTTTTAGAAGTATAGGATCTTCCCCTTCAGGTGCTGTTACCACATCACATCCACCACCAGATCACCCATAGTCCTCCACCATAGTCCATTGTGTTCACTCCCTACTTTGTTCTCACTATTCCCCCATTCCATTCCCGTGTGGTAGGTTCAGTTTTACCATCAGACTGGGTAATTTTTAAAGATAATAAATCAGTAGTTCTCAGTCCTGGCTGTACATTAGACTCACCTAAGAAGTTTTAAAAACACAATGCTATCATGGTGCCCTATTCAGAGTAATTAAAACAGAATGTCTACAGGTGAGGCACTAGTGGTTCTTTAAGTCTCTCCATGTGGTACTAATATACAGCTAAGATTTTTATCTACTTATACATGTAGGTTTGGCAAACTACAGCCTGCAGATAACTGCCAAAACTGTATTGTAACACAGCCATGCCAATTTACATATTATCTCTGGCTGCTTCCATTCTATAAAGGCAAAGCTGAGTATTTGCAACATAGACCACATTGACTGTATAGTCATGTGAATGGGACAAAAAAACACCCTACTGAATGGGAGAAAATATTTGCACACCATACCTATGATAAGGGAATGATATCAAAGATCTACAAAGAGTTCATACAATTCAACAAAGAAAAAAACATATAACCCAATTAAAAGTATGGGCAGAAGAGTTAAATAGGCAGTTCTCAAAGTAAGACATGTAGATGGCTAAATGACACATGAAAACGTGTTCATCATCACTTATTGTTAGGGAAATGTAAAGGAAAACAAGTGCTAGGGAGTTTGTAAAGAAAAAGGAACTCTTTCACAGTGTTGATGAGAATGTAAATTCCTCAAGTCCATATGAAAAGCAGTATGGGGGTTTCTCAAAAGATTAAAAATGGATCTACCACATGACCTAGGTATCTATCTGAAGAACACAATACACTAATTCAGAGGGAAAATTGCACTCTCATGTTCACTGCAGCACTATTTACAACAGCCAAATTATGGAAACAACCGAAGTGCTAAGTGCCCCAAAACAGACAAGTGGATTAAGAATGGAATACTACTCAGCAATCAAAAAATATAAACTCATGCCATTTTCAGCAACATGGATGGAACTGGAAGGGGTTATGCTAAATGAAATAAGTCATACAGAGAAGAAAAATACCAGATGGTGTCACTTGTATGTGGAATATGGAGAAACTAAAGGGCAAGATAAAACCAAATCCAAAAACTAGCTCTTGAAAGCAGACTACAGAACTGAGACATTCGAAAGGAGAGGGGATGGAGAGGAGCAAGCGCAAAGTGGGGAGGGAGCACAGTGGAATATGGTAGTGGACTAGAGATGATTTGGTGGTGGGAGCAGTATACTAACAGCACCAGAAGGTGTGGGGGGAATCCTATACTTCCAAAATATGAACAATAATATAAACCAATGTTATCCCAATAATATAAAAATAATTTTGTGGCTGTTCATCTACTGACTACATGTTATCTGTTGTCTGACTTTCCATATGTTTTTCAGGTTTAGGAGTACCCATTAGTACCAGGCGTATTTCTAGAGTTTCCCATAGTTATTTAAATTATAATCTAAATGATCTTTAAATCAGAAAACAGTGTATCTAGTAGAAAGAACACTATGTTAGGTACCAGGAAAACTAGATTTGAATTCATTTCCACTATGCCAGTGATTTATTATGTGACATCAACAAAGTCACTTACCTTATGTTATTGACACAGAATGTCCCAATTTTAAACTAAAGTAATTCTGTTACCTGGATATGCTTGGCTGTGGGAAAAAATTTATAAATTGCTAGACATAATAAAGTTGTAAATTAGCTACCACCTTTCAACTTTTACTGCATTTTCTCTAGTTAAGCCCAACATTATCATTTTAATTTTTCACTCTTCTATAATAAAGAGTAAAGAGATAATGGATTAATTGTACAAACTAGATAATGACTTGCTCATCCAATGAGATCTGATTGATGTCTACCATTGATGTCTGCTTAAGATTTTAATAAAGACTCATGTGGTTTCTTTAAATAAACATATTTTTAAAAACAATGAACAAAACTACATTATCTAAACATTCTCTAAATAATCAAGCTTAACATATTAGCTAGGGAATTTAGAATACATAGAAATACAGGTCTAATATAATACTATTATAAGACAAAAACAATATTTAAACTTGTTGAATAATGTAACCTACAATTGTGGAAAGATCCACATCTTAAAGCATTCACTTCATATACTAATTTTAATGTTCCCCAAATAGTTAGGATGATGCTAAGATGTCAAAACTTTGATCGCAATACTGACTATGAAGAGCACTTTCAAGTTTGCAACACTTAACAATATTGGAATATTGACTGTAGGCTAGATAACAGTATTGTATCAATTTTAAATGTCCTGATTTTAATAACTATATATATAAATATATTGGTTAATTTTATCTATGGGGTGTCATTCATTAATCAACAATCATTATCTCAGATAATTTTTCTTAACAAACAAAATACTTAATAAGTATATTTATTAAGTACCTGTTTGAAAATTTTGTGGCTAAAGGAATCTGTGTCAGATTTTAAGCTTTCAGTAATTTTTAAGAACCTTTCCTTTGCCAGTATATGCAAACAACAGTCATAAAACAATAAAAATTATTGAATACTTAACCTATTGTAGAAATTAGTTTGATCTGTGGATCCACAGGAAGAGGTTGCAACCTGAATGGATAACTTTTTTTAACAGAATAATCTTGAAGGAGAAGAACTAAACCAACTCGCAAACTTTTATACCACTCAGGACACAGGGCATTCCACATAATCACTGATACTGTGCCTGAATTGTCAGCAACTTCCAGAAAAGTCTAGAAAAAAAGAGTAAAAACACACATATTGGTTAATTTTATCTATAGGGTGTTTACATTTTAAGAATGAAGAAGCAGAATTATAGGGAATAATAATTTATAGATAAGCTCTTTAAAGGTTATGAAGGCTTTTTAGTGATATGATAAAAACATAAGAGAATGTTAAATGATACCAAAATATTTTTTTATTTTTTAAAATTAAAAAAAAATTTGTAGTTGAACTAGATGAATCTTTATTAGCAACTCATTTTTAAAAAATTGTTATTTATATCTTTTACATTTTGTATTCCCCTTGGGTAACCCACCACCAATTCACCCGTGATCCTTCTCCGTGGTCCCTTGTGTCCTTTTCTACTCCATTTTGTGCCCTTATCCTCCCCCTCCCCCCCCCCCCCCCAAGTGTCTCTCTCCTATTTGGTTTCCCTATAGTCCTGTTATAAGTGAAACCATTCGATATTTTTCTCTTTCTTTCTGGCTTGTTTCGCTGAGTATGATCCCCTCTAATTCCATCCATGTCGCTGTAAATTGCATGTGTTTATCTTTTTTGAATGCTGAATAGTATTCCATTGTGTATATGTACCACATCTTCTTGATCCAATCATCTATTTTTGGACATCTGGGTTGCTTCCACACCTTTGCTATTGTGAACAGTGCCACAACGAACATATGGGTGCATGCATCCTTTTGGATTCATGTTTTTGTGTCCTTTCCCAAAAGTGGGATTGCTGGGTCATATGGAAGCTCCATATTGAGCAGTTTGAGGAATCGCCATACAGCTTTCCATAGTCATCGGACCAGTTCGCATTCCCACCAGCAGTGTAGAAGAGTTCCTTTTTCTCCACATCCTTTCCAGCATTTGTTATTGCCTATATTTTTAATGTGTGCCATCCTCACAGGTGTGAGGTGGTATCTCATTGTGGTTTTGATTTGCATTTCCTTGATTATAAGTGATATTGAACATTTTTTCATGTATCTGTTGGCCACTTGCTTTTCTTCTTTGGAGAAGTGCCTTTTGAGCTCTTCTGCCCATTTTTTGACTGGGTTATTGGCTTTGTTTTTGTTGAGTTGTGTGAGTTCCTTGTAAATTTTTGTTATCAGTCCTTTATCGGATGTATTGTGTGCAAAGATCTTTTCCCAGTTGGTAGGGTGTCTGTTTGTTTTGGTTAATGTCTCTTTTGCTGTACAGAAGCTTTTTATTTTGATGTAATCCCACCTGCTTATCTTGTCCTTCACTACCTTCCCTTTGGGGTATGTGTCGTTAAAGATTTTGCTGAGATGTATGTCGTGTAGAGTTTTGCCTATATTTTCTTCTATAAATTTTATGGTTTCAGGTCTTACATGTAGTCTTTTATCCATTTTGAGTTGGTTTTTGTGCAGGGTGTGAGGTAGTAGTCTAGCTTCATTTTTTTTGCATGTGGCTGTCCAGTTTTCCCAGCACCATTTATTGAATAGACTGTCCTTGTTCCACTGCATTTTCTTTGCTCCTTTGTCAAAGATTAGTTGTTCATAGATATGCAGCTTTAATTCCAAAAAATTTTAAAAGATCTATTTATTTATTTATACATAGAAGAAATGGGCGGTAGGCCAGAGGCACAGGGAGGGGGGTGAAAGGATTCACCAGAGACAGCGTAGGGAGCAGAATAGGTAGATCTACTGAAATACACTGCTGAAGGGAGCAGCGGGAGAGATAGGAGAGGTCTGCTGCGCCATGTGGGTTAGCTCCATGGCCAGGGATTGAACTCAGGCCATACCAGTGATAGCGCTGAGACTTAACCCCTAGGCCACCAGGGAGGACCTTAAATGATAAAAAAAATTTATGTGCAATATGATTTCTATTTTGTAAGATAATTTAATGCGATAGATATAGGCACATACACACATATGTAATATATGTCATGCAAATGAGACATTATATGTGCACATGTATGATATGTAAATGTGTGTGTAGATACATGATAAATACACACACGAAAAGGGAATAAAACATACTATAATGGTAACAGTGACTCTGAGGATAGGATTCAGGGTGATACTATTTTTTTATATAGCTTTTTACATTTTCAAAATTCTCTAAAAGTATAATTTTTCTAATAAAAGCTTAGTAAAACATCTAAAATAATTTTTGATAATGGTTAAATAGAGTAACATGTTAAGTAATAAAAATGTGACAGACTAATGGGAGGCAAGAAAGTGAAAATATCTAGTGTAGGCTACTTTAAGGAGCTTGCCTGTAGAGGAGCAGAGCTGTCCTCAGGTCAAAGGAGAATTTTTCTCTTTTTAAAACGGAAGACTAAAGGTTTGTTTATATGCTGGTATAGAGAACACAGCAGAGAAGAAAAGGTTGAAGATATGGAACAAGGTGTGAAAGAGTTTTATTAGAAGACTAACCAGTTTGATTAGAAGACTAAAGTGTGCCAATACAGAACTTCTTTTTGTATAAGAAATGACATAGAAAAATACCTTGAAATGCACATTGATGCACGTTTTAAAAATTATTAAACTGAACTGACAAAATGCTATCTAAACATGAATTATCCTAGTATGGAGTTGGGGCTGTAAGTTATACTCTATAGCTGTTAAATTAACAGATAAGAGGCTTATCATGATTTGTACCTGATATGGCTCAATCATCTTTTTATCAGGTTTTCCATAGTATCGCAGTTTCGATTTATGCAAGACTCTAACAAGCAATGCAGGAAAATTCCTTCTGTTATTCCAGGTCATTTCAAGGTGAGAGAGGGAAATTATTTTGGTATCTAGAATATAAAAAAGGGGAAAATTCTATTAAATATGCCATGGTAATTTCAAATATCCATTTTAATGGTTGACAATGGTAGCCAGATCATACTCAAAGCAACTCTTTTCACCAGCTAAGCCAGTTTATATACTCCTTACATACAAAACTTAATATATATTATCCCTGATGATAACGGCTAAATATATAGATATCATTTACTGTGTCTTAAACATCGGTAAATATCTATATTAACTAACACACTGCCCCATATAGAATGCCCTCCACTTTGTCATATTTTTTGATTGCTAATTATTTCCTAGAAGACTGGATCTAAGCTCACATCCCTTAAGAAATTTTGTGGAAAAAAAATCACAAAATATTTTCCCACCACTAAGTACTTACATATTTAATTGATAGATTTGTTTGATGACATATTTCTGTCTTGCCCTTCAGTTTGACATGTTTAAGTTCTATCTTCTCCAAACATGCCAGATATGGTTCTTGGCACTTCTGGAATGTCTTCCTCTTAGATACCTGAGTGATTTCCTACCTCCTCTCCTTCACATTTTGCTGAAAGGTCACTTTCTCAGGGATGTTCTCCCTAACCACCCTATTGAAAACGGATCCCTTTGCTTATTCCCCATCCCATTTTTCCCCACATAGTACTTATTATCTTCTCATATACCATATAATATACTTTGAAATGTTTTAATCTCCAAGCCTGCTAGTAAGTACAAAAACTGCTTACAAGCTATTCACCATATTTAAAAGATAAATTTGTTTTTCTGATTGTATTCTTCCTTGAGTTAAAACGGGTTCTTTCTGCAATTCTCTCCACACTTTGCTCTCTTGTTTCCCACAGTTCCAACTTTCAAACTTGAATTTGTATTTGTTCCAGTATTTATTTGGCTAAAGCATTCTCCACTTCCATTTTTACTTATATGAGATAGCACCTACTCAACATGCTGGCATGAAAACCAAAATTGCAATTTGTTTTTAATACAAATTTAAATGATATTTTATAATTACACTTGTACTATTAAAAGGCACTATTTTCAGTATTTATATATCTTTAGTAAATTTCCTTCCAGATTCTCCCAATCCGATACTAGCTCAGGATCATAGGTCCTATAGCTGATTCAATGTAATTAAGTGATTTCCTTCTTAATATGGTCAGAAATATAGGGGATATGTTCTGAATTATCTGAAATTTACATGGAACACTCTTGATTAATAAAAGTATATACGTCTCCTTAATCAGTTAGAACTTCTTAATCAGTCAAGAACTACATAGTTTCATAAAACCTGAGTTCTAAGAGCTGTAGCCTCTGCTATTATTAGGTCCAAAGAGTCAGCTGCAACCAGACATCTACCCAGGAAATGTTTTCTATCAGTATCACCAGGGAAATGCAAATTGTTAGAAATGCAAATTCTAGGGCTCTACCATAGACCTACCAAAACAGAAACTGGTGGTAGGGCCCAGCAACATGAATTTAAAATCACTACTATGGTGATATGGGTGCCCACTCAACTTTACAAGCAGAAGCAGTAAACAGTACTATCAAACAAAATAGAATTCAAGGCAAAAAGACAATCAGAAAAGGTCAAAAGATACAACTTAAAAGTAGTAAGATATGGGGATGTGGGAGCTCATATATATGTTGGTGGGAATGTAAAAAAGTACAACCTTTTGAGAACATGATTTGTCAATATCAATTAAGTTAAAAAAACCAAATACTCTTTAACTCAGTAATTTCATTTTTAGGGATCCATCCATTCAACAGAAATATTTGAACATAGTGAATAAATATGGGTATATTCTACAGATTTTCAGTTCTGAATCTGAAACTAAAAATCCAGTAACTGTCTAAAGTTACAATTTGCCTCTCCTCACATTGGCATGACTGTATAAATTTTGATACATCCATACTATGGAAGGGTGTATGTACAGATGTATATTAAAAATGCTTGAGATAAGTGGAAATAGAAAATCATGTAGTGTGATGTAATTCCTTTTTTTTTTTGCCCCAAAGGCGAAACACCAAACTACTGAAAGTTTGGAGTTTTGAGAGGGAAGTTAAAGACACAGGAGGTGAAAAGGGTCTCCAGCATTTTATTAAAAATTTCAGACTTACAGCAAGCCCCAAAGAACACCAATATACCCACTTTCTTGTCATCAACATTTTACTGTACTTGAGTTATATTTTTAATACAGCATACTTTTAAATATATAGTTTGGATTTTTAATACATGAATATTGACTTTTATAAAAATTTCATTTCAGTAATGAATATATTAATTTCATAATCATAAAAATGAAATGTAGTTTTGCAAATTATTTGCCTCTTAATTCTTAGAGCAGCACTGATTTTTCATTTATACATTCAATTCTAAAAATAAAAATGATCAACACAGTAAAAATGTACTGCTGCCTTATTCCATGATTGAGATAAAAATCATTCCACTACTTCATCCCTGAAATAACTATCCTGCCTTTAAAGCTTAAAGTTGTTTAAATCATCTTTTGCTACAGATTTCTATAACATCTTTTCCCCTTATAACTGGAGATTAATTTAATTCAATATTTTTCACCCAACTACCCATTCACTTTCAAGTTTGTGGCTGCTACTTGTCATAGTAAGATTATCTATGATCTAACGTTATAACTACAATGCTTTAAAAAAAAACCTGAAAAGCAATAAGTGTAGGAAATTATCATCTTTCTCCCTCCAATAATTTTGCTTTTATTTTGGCATTTTATTTCTTCCCCATTCCATACATGTACATGCCTATAAGTACTATTATTCTCCTTAATTTCATCTCCTATAGAAAAAAACACTTAGAGCAGTTGGTGATAAAGAGCTGCCATTTCAGGTTAAGTTCCCACTTCTGATATCGAAGACTGGAACTTCTCAGATCAGTATTGTCCACAGTAACTAATAAACATAGAAATGAGAATCCCAAGGCTTCCCACGAAATCACATACTCAAAGAGCATTATTTATGTAACTGTTACACTCAAAGACATAAAAATGGGTGTCATTAATACACACTATTAAGGAATAAATCATGAGCATCATCTTTTACATGATGGTTAAAACATGCAAAACCACAAATATTTACGACTTTGATGCTGAATTCAAATCTGCACACTCTCCAACCAACACAGAAAATACTCTTCCCTCAACTGAAAAAGGAATGAGACTAAGATAAATTCTACTGGAGTCAAACGAGCTCAACAGGAATACCAACTGTAACATCAACATTTGCCAGATGAAATTTCAGATGCATTCGGACACTTCCTGAATAGCCACTTGACAAAGTAAAACACGGGCTGTGCACATTTCATTACGCGAGCATCTCTCTGTCCTTCATGGCAACTTGTCTATTAACACTCCAGGCTGGTGACTAATACCAAAGCAGCTTTGTTTCCTTTCCCGTTAACTCCAGCTCCTGAAAACTACTTTTCAAACTCCTCATCGTTCCCTCCAATTACTTACTGTTAAAATTGTGTTCCTCAGGTTGCTTGTTGGTTAACCAGATATCACCATATGGATCTTCATTATTCCACAGCGCCAGGTAATGACTCTTCCCGCCCCTTAACGGTCTCTCGGGAATCTCTCCGTGCGCACGATTCCTGAAGGGAGTTTCTAAAGAAATAGCGTCCAAGGTCTCTCCACAGTGGACGTTATCTATGCACAAGATCCCCTGGCCTAACCTTTTCTCGTTGTACAGACAGGAGACTCTGGAAATTTTCATTTCTATGCCAACTTTAAGAATATTTTTATACACGAGAGAATTCAAGCCGGGGTCCAGGTAGCACTTCTCCTGGTACACCCCGTCGGAGATGGTCACATCATAGCAGTAAAGGGGAGGTTTGGGTACCGTGTCGCGTGGCTCATCCTCTAACAGGTACCTCTGAACGGCCAGCACAGCGACAGGAACCACCTCCGAGGGGGTGACCCATTGGAGAGGTGAGTCGGTTATTTGCTCTAGAGTCTTTTGGATCCAGGACCTGGGTCCCAGGGCTCGGGCCCTCCGGATCACCCCTCCTGGGACCCCAGCCCGATTTCTCTCTGGGTTCTGCAGGTCTAGCCCAGCATGGGAGGGGCCGGGCTGAGGTTGCCCTAACTCACTAGACATTGTGGGCCACCCGCCTCACTCCTCAAAACTAGTTCGACCCGTCCCAAGCGCCTAGAGCGCAAAACCTGGCGCCTGGGCGACCGCCGCTACTCTGCCCCTGCACCCAACGAGGCTCCGCCCCGCGGCCAGGCGGCCAGGACGTTACGTGTGCGCGCGTCAGCTCCAGCTCCGCCCTTTCTGGCGCACTTCCAACTCCTAGGCGCTGTTACTAGGCAGTCACACCCGCATTTACTGACGTAGCGACTTCTCTGACCCGGTGCCCGCAGGATTGCTAAAGGCGGGCGGGGTGGAGCGGCTGAAAGCGTCGGTCGCCATGGTTCCCAAAGCGTGGCAGACGGGCGGGGGAGGAGCGCTCTCGCTCTAGGCCTGTCTAGAAAGGAGAATTGCCCAGTTGGAAAAGAAAAAGTAACTGGAAGCGGGGAGCAAGTTATCATAGCCCAGGAGTTTGGGGGTTTGAATCTTAGATCAGCAACAGAAAGTTAGAGTTGGTTAATATACAAAATGTGATAAACTTGGGTCTCCTGTAATATGAACAAAACGGGATAATGTATGCACAGCCTTGGAGACAGTGCCTAGCACAAAAAGGCCTCCATAAACGTTAGCTGCTACTGCCATTAGCATTAGCATAATTGTCTATAGTGGCTCCCTGAGTGCAGAGTGGGTGAATTAGTGATTAGGTGCAAATGAAAGCAGAAAATTGCAGAATTACCTTGGAAAAGAGCTACCTTTAGATTAGACCTCTTGAAGTGTACTTATTTTTAATACAATACCTGGTTTAACATACAGCTAGGATATAGACTTTTAGAAACTGTATTTCTAAACTGTAAGGAACGTGTATGGTTTTAATAAAAAGCAAAAAAGCTGATAAGAATAGTCAGAATTAAAAATAAATCATTTATGTTATGTACCCAGATGTGCCAGTACAACACAGAGTATAGTAGTTCCCCTAAAAATACTCTTGAAGGAAAATGGTTGTAATTTCTGTTGATATTTAGAAAGGTGCATTCAAATGTCTGGAGTTCATTCTTGAGCATTTTTGAAAAGATGGTGATAGGCTTATTTCGATTAGATTCAACTCTCTTTGCTCTCTATTTTGTCATAGTTTATTCACTATCTAATGAAATCCCTAATATGAGGCAGGTACTGTTCTTGCCATTGGGGATAAAGTAGTCAGACTCCTTTAGTCAAGCTGCTTCTCATTCTTTGGCCTGAAGAAACTTGCCATTATTCCCATTCAACTAATTCACTCATTCTACACGTATTTCTTGAGTTTAAGCTCTGGGTCAGGTATGATCTTGTTATGGAGACCAAACAACATAATGAGAAGGGAAGAAAGTGGAGGGGCCGGAAGTTAAAATTTGTTATGGAGGGGCTCTCTATCAAGAGCTTGAATAGAGCAGAGACCTGCAGGAAGTGAGAGAGTATGTGAATATCTCAGAAAGGGACACTTGAATCAGAGAGAACACCAAGGGCAGATTGCATATGACAGAAGCATGCTTGATATGATTGTGTATGACCGAAGCATGCTTGATATATATATATATTTAAATATATATTTTTATTGTTATTTATATCTTTTACATTTTGTATTCCCCTTGGGTAACCCACCACCAATTCACCCGTGATCCATCTCCGTGGTCCCTTGTGTTCTTTTCTACTCCATTTTGTGCCCTTATCCTCCCCCTCCCCCACCCAAGTGTCTCTCTCCTATTTGGTTTCCCTATAGTCCTGTTATAGGTGAAACCATTCGATATTTTTCCTTTCTTTCTGGCTTGTTTCGCTGAGTATGATCCCCTCTGATTCCATCCATGTTGCTGCAAATTGACATGCTTGATATTTTTAAGAAATGAGAAATTCCTGTTGAGTGGAGGTCATGTGTGAGGGGGAGAGTCATAAGTGATGAAATCAGAGCAGGACCCTGTAGGCATTCCTCTGTTTTGAGCAAAAGATTGACATAACACTTCAGCTTGAGCCGCACTTCCTTCTTGAAATCTCCATAAATAATTCATTCTAGAATTTTACCACTTAGTATGTATCAACCATCTAGCATTGATCAGCTAATACCTTGTAATTAAAAACAAAACTTCTAATGTCTGTTTCTTGTCTCTGTAACTCAGGGTGTCAACCTGTACACTCTTGACATTTTGGATTATAAAAATTATTTGTTGTGGGGCTGTCTTGTGCACTGCAGGATGTTTAGCAGCATTCCTGGCCTTTAACCACTAGATGGGTGTAGCACTCCCCACTTCTTTTACCCCTCCCCACCCCCCCATCCTCCTAGTAGTGACAACCAGAAGTATCGATATTTGTAGACTTTGACAGCTTTCCTTGGGGGGTAAGATATCCCCTGGTTAGGAGCCACTAGTAAACTTTTTGAGATCTGATTTATTCTTTTTTGCTTCCTATGTTTCTTTCAATGCTGCTATGCATAAAAGGCATTCAAATATTGTAAATAAATAAAAATCATGCCCAGAGTTTCTACCAAAAGGGATATACACTCTTGTGCCTTTCTACAAACAAAAATTCAAACTCATAAAACATATTGTAAACTAAGTAAGCTCCATGACTGTAGGTATTTTGTTATGTTCACTACTGAGTCTACACTGCCAAAATTAATATCTAGCATGTATAGTGGGTAGTCAATAGTAATTGTTCAATGAATAAATGACTTTATTCATTGGATTCATTTTATTCATTGATTTTATTGGATTTACAGCAGGAGTCGTTAAATATCTTTATTGATTATGCAAGAAGTACTGATTTGATATCTTTCAAATCTGCTCCTTCAGCATCCCCTCAACTGTATATCCAGTGGAATTTATACATAATAGTATACCTAATAGAATCATCATGTTCTGGATTCTTATTGATAATTCATAACAGATGTATATTGGTAATGGGCTTAGTAGGTAGGGAATTATTGGAGTTGGGAAGAAATGGTATCCATGTTTCTTTGTACAGTACTACACACAATAATTTGTGTAAGTGACAATGGGTACATATTTGGAATTTTTTCTATTGCTCTACTGACAATCTGCTGATAGTATATGTCACCAAGAATTAAAGTGTCAACGAGTAGTTATCATACCTGTATATGAATGCTCCCTGATGTGACATTATAAGCACCTGTTTTAGGATTAATTACACAATAATGAAATAAGTAAGAAAGAAGACTTTTAGAGCCAATAACGGGTATCATTTAGGTTATTGATTTTTTCCCCTCCCCTGAGACCTAGAAGATTGTTGCAGTGCCCTCCAGAGCTCAAAATAGTAAAAGCGTGCACTTTATAGTACTCTATAAAGTGGTAATGTTCTAGCATATTCAAAACACTTTAAACATATCATGAAATTTATTTTGGTAGTCCTCTAAATTTGCTACATATATGAGCCACGTTGATTTTCCTCATCTTTAAAATTGAACTTATAAAAGTTGTCAAGGTTGTTGATAAATTAAGTTAGTTTACATGGGCAAAATGCTTAAAACATACTAAGAATTCTGTTAATCCTGGACATTGTTACTGTTCTAAAAGGAAAATAAAGGCATAACATAAAATTATACAATGCTAGAACTATAGTTTAGTGTTCTTCAGTGGGCTATAAGGCATTAATGAAATCATGAAGTCAATTTCACTCAAAACTAGCAATTAAAAATATAAAAAAGAATAGTACTAGAAAATGTCAGAATACACAGCACATAGTAAAGGTAAGAATAGCTTTGTAAAATTTGTGTCTTACAGGAAGTTCCAAAATCAAGGAGGCGTCAGAACCACTCCATACACCTGCCGGATAACAGGTTCCTGAAGTGCTCTGCCTTGCCACCTGCCTCCCACCTGCTCCTGGGGATCTGACAGCCTGATCCGCTGTGTTTCAGGAGTAGAGGTCCTCGCCCAGGAAAAGGACAGGGTTCCAGGGAAAAGGCAAGGCCCAGGGGCTGACAATCCAGCTAGGATTTACAGCTAGGAAGGAGTGGGAGTGATCAGAGTGGAGGAGGGAGACATGGGGGAGCTGGGTGGTGGTACTTGGGTGGATTATTGGTGGGAGGGCCACACCTAAGGGGAACAATAACTATAGAAGGATGACTTACAATGTAAGGAAATAAAAAATTTTTAAATAATAAATAAAATCTGTGTTTTAGATTTGTTGGTATACATATTTGTATAGTGGGTTGTAATGTAAAATGTTTTTCTTACTACAGATTGTGATAAGTAAAGTTGAAAAATAACTGGCATAGTTCAACCCCCCTCTTATTACAAATGAAGAAACTGAGGCCCATAAAAGAGAGCTAACACAACCCAAGATTGCATAGTATCAGAACCTCTAAATCCCCTGCAAATACCTTTTCCATGACATCCAGTTGGGCAAATCCTGGATTACCCCCCAGGTTATAATTTTTTTATTTGAAACCCTTATTTTTGTTATTTTCATTTAAGTAGTTTCATTTGATCTTCTTATTCATTTAACTGCTTAGGTAGATAAATAAGCATCTCTTCCTTGGGTCTTGAGCACTGAGTATTGGAGACACACCTGTAGGTTTATCAAATTTATAAAATTATGAGAGTGTGGGTAGAAATGTGGGGGATGAAGAAAAAGAAACGCTATGACTAGTTGTTGCTAAAAGGATGTAGAGAGTTCAGATGCTCTCTCCAAGAGTATTTAGGTAAGCTCTCCAAACATCACCACGGTAACAGGAGGACCTGAGGGTGGCTGCCTGGCAACCGGAACACTACATTCTCTGGCTCAGTGCTGCCCTTTTCCAACATTTTTCCCTTTAAAGGTTACTTTTTAATGATTTCATTAACAAATATCTCCATACAGAAGGGTGAATCTGCATAGTTTATAAAAACCTCCTATGTAATTGGAATCAAGTATGTTCCTATGTTACTTTTCTATCGGATGTTGGATGTTTTGATTTATTTGTTGGCTGTGCGTTGGCAGATGTCTGTGAAAGAGACTCAGGATAATAGTCGTTCTAGACTGCTTTGCTGATCGGGATATTAAACAAATGCTCATGTTTCTCCCCATACCTTTGCTTGGCCTGAGTAGATATTAGATGCCCAGTAAATGGTTGACTAATGCTGTTCACTCCTTTCTCTCCTGTCCATTCAAATACTATTTCTCATAAAGAGCTCATTAGATTAACGTTTCTTCTGAGTCTTAATATTTTATATTTGAAAGAGACTTTGAGATTTAGAATATGGATTTGAAAATTTTCAATTTATTGTCTTTTTTTCCTTAATTATTCAAGGGGGACTGCCAGTAAACTTCCAGGATTTTACAAATTAATTTATTCCCACTTATCCTCATTTGTCGTCCTAATGTGATGCAGTTAGCATCAAGAAATTTCTGCTTTGTGAAATATGTGGTTCAAATTTGGTAAACATTTCAGAAATCCTAATACCAGTGTGTATACTAGGTGCCTTACCTGAAATAGAGCTGGATCAGAAAGTTGGAAAGCTGTTTATCTAAGATATCTGTGTTATTTATTGTTTAAATAATAGCTTCAATGAAACATAACTCACAAAACATACAACACACCCATCTGAAGTGGAATTCAGTTGTTTCTAGCATATTCAGAGTTGTACAATCATCATCATGACCTAATTTTAGAACTTTATCATCCCATAAAGAAATCCTATACATATTAGATGTGATTTCCAATTCCAATTCTCCCCACCTCAGTTACTGGCGATCATGGATCTACTTTCTGTCACTTTGGATTTGCTTGTTCTAAACATTTCATGTTAATGGAAACATGCATAGTGTATAGCTACCTAGTATAATGGTTTCAAGTTTCATCCATGTTCTTGCATATTTTTTTTGCTGAATAATATTTTACTTTATGTATGTCTTACATTATGGTTATCATTCATTGACTGATGAGCATTTGTGGGTTAGTTCCACTTTTCACAATTATGAATAAAACTGCTGTGAATATTAGTGAATGAGATTTTGTGTGGGCATATGTTTTCAAATCTCTTAGACAAGAGTGAAGTTGCTGGCTCAGACGCAATTCTATGTTTAACTATTTTGAGAAACTGCCAAACTGTATTTCAAAGTGTTGCAACATTTTATATTCCCACCAGCAATGTACAACAGTTCCAATCTTACCAACGTTTGTTATTGTCCATCTTTATTTATTGTAGTCATGCTAGTGGGTGTGAAATAGTATCTCATTGTGGCTTTGATTTGCATTTCTCTAATGACTAATTTTGAGCATGTGCTTATTGGCCATTTCACATCTCCTCTGGAGAAATGTCAATTCAGATATTTTGCTGATTTTTCAATTGAGATATCTATTACTGAGTTGTAAGAGGTTTTCATATACATTTTTCATATATTCTAGATACAAGTCCTGTATCACATATATGTTTTGAAAATATTTTCTCCAGTTGTGTGGGTTGTCTTTTCATTTTCTTGGTGGAGTCCTTCCAAAAATAAAAAGATTTAATAGCTATGTGTGTGTGTGTGTATGTATATATGTTTGACATATGTGTGTGTTTATGTATATATGTATGTATGTATGTATACATGTTTGTACTTTGGGTGTCAAATGTAAGGAACCATTGCTTAATTCAAGGTCACAAAGATTTACTCCTGTGATTTTTAACTAGAAGTTTTATAGTTTAAGCTCTAATATTTAGATCCATGATCCATTTTAAGTTAATTTTTGAGGGTAGTGTGAGATAAGAGTCCAACTTCACCACTTAATTGTTTGGCCTGTGAAATCTAGGTGTTTCAGCACCAATTGTTAAAAATACTTTTGTCCCCCCATTGAATTGTCTTGTCACCTAGTCAAAAGCAATTGGCCATAACGTTAAAGGTTTATTTATGAACTCAGTTCTATTCCTCTGATTTGCAGATCTGTCCTTATGCCAGTGTCACACTTTTTTTTTTTCTGGGTCAATTGCTTGATTTTATTTTTATTTGATTTTATTTTTATTTTTTTTTAAATATATATTTTTATTGTTATTTATGTATTTTACATTTTGTATTCCCCTTGGGTAGCCCACCACCAATTCACCCGTGATCCATCTCCATGGTCCCTTGTGTTTTTTTCTATTCCATTTTGTGCCCTTTTCCTTCCCTCCCTCCGACTCCCTCCTCCCCCCCACCCACTGATTGTCTCTCTCCCACCCGGCCTCCCTATAGTCCTGTTATAAGTGAAACCATTCGATATTTTTCTCTTTCTTTCTGGCTTATTTCACTGAGCATGATCCCCTCTAATTCCATCCATGTCGCTGCAAATTGCATGTGTTTATCTTCTTTCCATGCTGAATAGTATTCCATTGTGTATATGTACCACAATAACCCAATCAAAAAATGGGCAGAAGAGCTCAAAAGGCACTTCTCCAAAGAAGAAAAGCAAATGGCCAACAGATACATGAAAAAATGCTCAACATCACTTATAATCAAGGAAATGCAAATCAAAACCACTATGAGATACCACCTCATACCTGTGAGGATGGCACACATTAAAAATACAGGCAATAACAAATGCTGGAAAGGATGTGGAGAAAAAGGAACTCTTCTACACTGCTGGTGGGAATGTGAACTGGTCCAACCACTATGGAAGGCTGTATGGCGATTCCTCAGACTGCTAAACATGGAGCTTCCATACAACCCAGCAATCCCACTTTTGGGAATTTACCCAAAGGATACAAAAACACTAATCCGAAAGGAT